>VKOC01023643.1:0-16801 GCA_009364415.1 Spea multiplicata
GCCACGCTGCCTGATACGCCTTATACCCCCTGATACACCACTCCATCCTTCCCAGACATGCCACACTGCCCTCCCCACATATGCCTTATACCCCCAGATATGTCACTTCACTGCCCCCAGGATTTAGATTCCCCTTAGTTTGCCCCCCTTTATCTCTAACTGCACCTTAAGTTAACTTTATTAAATTAATTAAATTAACCCTCAGTTCTCATCATTAAATTAACCCTAAACACCCCATTAACCATTACTACCCTTAAATTAACTCTAAATACCCCATCAAAACAACTACCCTAAATTAACACTCAACTCCCCATTAACCACAGCATCCCCCTAAATTAACCCTAAATTAACCCTAAAGACCCCATCAACCACAGCATCCCCTAAATTAACCCTAAACACCCCATTAACCATAACTACCCTTAAATTAACTCTAAATACCTCATCAAAACAACTACCCTAAATTAACCCTAAACACACCATTAACCACAACTGCCTCAAATTAACCCCAAACACCCCATTAACCATAGCTGCCTCTCAATTAACCCTAAACACCCCATTAAACATAACTGCCCCTAAATTAACCCCCACCTCCCCTAACTTTCAGTAGCCCAAATATACATTTTATACTTACAGTTAGATGAGTGTCACAGCCATGTGGTTCTGGCCTGGAGAAGGAAGGGGCGGGGCCAGTTGTCACAGTGATTACAGGGAGGGGGAGTAAGTAGGAGCTGCTGCTGTGAGACGGTGAGTCAGTGAAACGGATTATATAATGAGGGGGATTTTTCAGAGCGTTTGCTCTGAAAAAACCCTCATTTTATAATCGATAATAATCGATTCAACTAATCGATAATGAAATTCGTTGGCAACGAATTTCATTATCGATTATTATCGATTTTATCGATTAGTTGTTGCAGCCCTAGTTCATTGGCAAACTATAGACAGGCCTGAACATGTGCTTTCTTGAGCAGGGGGGACCTTGCGGGCACTGCAGGATTTCAGTACTTCACGGGGTAGTGTTTTACCAATTCTTTTCTTGGTGACTATGGTCCCAGCCGCCAAGATTCTCCTGTGTAGTTCTGGGCTGATTCCTCACAGTTCTCATGATCTTTGAAACTCCAAAAGGTGAGATCTTGCATGGAGCCCCAGACCTAGGGATATTTTTTGTGTTTCTTCCATTTGCGAATAATCGCACCAACTGTTGTCACCTTCTCACCAAGCTGCTTTGTGATGGTCTTGTAGTGCATCCCACCCTTGTGTAGGTCTACAATCTTGTCCCTGATATCCTTGGAAAGCTCTTTGGTCTTGGCCATGGTGGAGAGTTTGGAATCTGATTGATTGCTTCTGTGGACAGGTGTCTTTTACACAGGTAAAAAGCTGAGATTAGGAGCACTAACTTTCCACAAAGAGGTACCTGAGACTATTGACCATTCATGCTTCGTGCAATTTAGCTTGGTCATGGTAAAATACGATTCCTGCTTCTTCTAATTGTTCTTGTAAGGCATTTAACATACATTTGTCTTTTCAGAAACCATATGCCATCTTTTGCCATGGAAATTCACTTACTGATAAATTAAATTCAAGTGGCAAAACATTTCAAAATCCCTCCATAAAGATGTGAGAGACTATGTAAATTCTTACAGAAAACAATTGCTTCAAGCTATTGTGTTAGGACTTACCTGGCTTCGTGTCCCACGAAGTCCTGCTCTCTGCAAGCTGCTCCCACGGCCTCTATCCCCACCAGAAGGAAGCAGCTTCCTTGACCTTGTGGCAGACCACGCTGTCTTCCATTGAGGAATGTGCAGTCACGTGCCTACTGGAGTGATGCACATTTGTGACCTTGGATGACCCTGCCTGACCGTCTGTGCCTCGTTCTCGACCTCTGCTGCCTATTTAAACATGGAACCTTCACTGATACTTTACCCTTGGTGGGTGTAAGGCATATATTGTATTGCTGCTCTAGTTTGATCTTGTTAACCTGTTTGACCTTGCTCCTTGTTTCGTGATGTTGTCTTATAGCTTGTTCTCCTGCTACCAACCCGGCTTGTTTTTGACCTGCTCCTTGCCTCTCTTACCTGCCTCTCCCCGCTCCGTGGCCGGTCCTCAGGCGGCTTCCCGGGCAGCGAGTCGGCGTCTTAACCGCATGGCGGACCACATGGCAAACAGGTAGCACCATGTGGTCAAAACATTATATTACACGTTACATCTGTAACGTGTTCTTATAACCTCGGGTGACCTCTTAATGCAGGACACACCTCCACCTTTCCCTATTTAAACCTGGACTTCCTCTTCTGGGTCACCCTTGGTTGGTGTATTCTGCTGTTTTCCTGTGCGAGTTACTGTGACTATTTCTTCGTTTGACCCGGCTTGCTGACTTCGCTCCTGTTCTCTGATCGTTGGTATTGACTCGGCTTGTTTGACTACTCTTCTGAATTTGATTCAGCTTCCTGCTTTACTGGTTACCAGACCTGATTCTCGGTTCCAGCTCTCCTGGCTACTCCTGGTTCCTGTTTGCCTGGCTCACTCCGCCCATCCGGGGTCCTCCTCATCCAATCGTTATACTCCTTGTCTCCTGATTTTGGAATATTCTGTATCCTCCTGTTGCTGACTTGGCCTGTCTGACCTTGGTGGCTTTTGTCAGTTCTGCCTGATTTACCCACATCAGACCTACTTTGCTCCACGGAATCCATCGTACAGTATCTTTAAATATTGGTGCTAAAGGTGTACATAATTTTTCCACACAGGGCTTCTTAATTTTGGCTTTATTTTTGTTGAATAAATCATGACACAGGGAAATATGTCATGTGTTGTTGTTGTTCATCTGTGATTGTATCTACCTTAGTTTTAGACCTGCTAAGGAATAGATGATTGTTATGTTATTACCGTATTTGCTTGATTATAAGACAAGGTTTTTTCACAGCAAATGCTCTTATATTTGAATTTTGGGGGGTCGTCTTATAATCAAGCAAATACAATATGTCCTAATATGTGAAACCATAGAATTCAAAGAGAGTGTACTTTCTTCTTCACATGACAGTATGTTTAGTTAAATAGTAATTTGACAGAACCATGTTCTAGTAAGAGATTAGATACACACATACTTTGACCAAATTGGAACGCTTGGTTGTGAATAACTTGAGAAATAACACTAGCATAATAATTAAGACTGCGGACAAGGCAGGATTAATGGCAGGAATTATCGCACATCTAAGACCTTAATACAGCTATCAGTCTGGGAGAACTAAATTCCTACTTCATAGAATCCAATACAAGTAAACTAAAATCTATTATTAAGGCAGCCTTGGCTCTTGGAATCCATGACTAAAAAGGAATATGAATTTGCAGTCACCTAGGTGAGATTCCAGATCATAAATCAAGTACAACCTCCAAGACGCAGAAGTTACAGGGACCAGCTGCTTAAAGAGACAGCGTAGATCAGCAGGCCGGAGGCCTTCTACCCAAAAGGGCTCAACAAATACCATGAGCTCTAACGTTTCTTTTGAATCATCCTTGGGTGACAGCCGAGCCCATTTGTTTATACCAGGAGGCACCCAGGAGATTACCTGTTACTCCCTGGGATACATGGACACAATGATTTTTAGGTTGTAAGTTGTGTATGGTCATTTCAGTGAACAGTAAAATGTATTATTCCTTAATAGCTTCCCATGAATCTTACCTCATTATTATAGAATTATATTCTATTATATAGAATTTTCCACAACATTTCTACATCTTCCTTCTCATAAGCTCTTTACAATGATTCTCACCTTATTACTTTAGTGAGTATGGTTGTTACTCCTACACAGAATAGTCCCAATGGGCCAGGCTATTAAGTCCAGTTCTATTAATGTATGAGTGATTTTACGTGGAAAACCTGCTAGGGTCGCCTACAGTATTTGTACTTTTAATTTAATTTTGACCACTGTCCAACATATTGCTACCCTACTTGTATTTATTAGTGCTAAATTGGCGGTGGGTTTCTCCATTGAGTTGTCCTGCATTTGTAAACTGCTTTAATTAATATATAGTACATTCAATATAAGAGACTTCTTGTGCTCTTGCAACCACTGTAGTTGTTTGCCCTGCGATCCTCTTTGCGATGTGTGGTATCTACGAGGTTAAAAATGTTTCTAACACTGGGTGACTCGAGGGGCAGTTTTTTGTTTATTAGATTGTCCAAAGGATCTGTATACAGGAATAGGCTAGTGCATGGTAATAATTAGGGCTCACTTGCAAATGTTTTGCTCTTAAACTATAAATGTGTGTGCAGCTATTTTCAGTACACTTGCTTGTGTGTTTTATGTAATATAGAGGTACATGCTTATGGAAAATCACTGAGGTATTTTGTTGTTAAAAGAAATAAGAAATATGTGATATAATTTCCATTTTACCCTGAATGAGCAAAACAAAAGTAAACAATAATCTCACGCATAGACATGTTTACCCACTTGACTTTGCACCTAATCTTACCAAGCTTCTATTTTTACACTTTGTAGTCTTTCACTGTAACAAGCTTTAAGAGGTTTAGAAGGATCTTGTTTTGGGAAACCTTGTGGAAAGTGAAGGATTTTTTGCCTCGTTGCATATGGGATTTATACTTCTACTTTGACTTATATAAACAATATGGGTTCGTCTAACTCATCAGCAGATGATATTAATGCACTGGAGATACATCATTGGTACAGGAAATTTATGAAAGAGTGTCCATCTGGACAGCTCAGTCTCCATGAATTTAAAGGATTACTTGGCCTGCAAGGAATGAATCCAGAGGCAAATCAATACATTGAACAAGTATTCTGCACATTTGATATGAACAAGGTAAGTAAATATTTAACATGTTTTAGAAAATGATTTATGAAGAACCAATAAGTTATGTTTTTTCTCTTTTTGTGTGCCTTAATATATTTTATATTAGTGTGTACCGAATGTGTGTTCTTGATGTTTACATGTTATATCGTCACAAAATATTTAGTAATTATCATTTTATTGGCCACACTTTTAGGAAAAAACATTTTAAGTATGATTTTTGTTAGTATGCCAAGATTGTTAAATCTGTTAAATAGTGAAGATGTCAAAACATATAACTAGTCTGATGTTATAAAGAGACTTAATATTTTTGTCACTCTTGTAGATCAGTTTGGAACCTCCAAGATTAACTTCTGCTAAAGTTTTACAAAGTTGTGCATGCACTATGAGGATATGCATTTCAGTATATGATATATGCGTTTCAGTGTATGATATATGCGTTTCTGTATATGATATATGTGTTTCAGGGTATGATATTTGGTTTTCACTATATGTGTTTAAGTATATGATATATGCATTTCAGTGCATGATATATGTGTTTCAGTGTATGATATATGGTTTTCACTATAAAATATATTTGTTTCAGTAGATGATAAATGCGTTTCCGTGTATGATATATGCGTTTCCCTATATTACATATGTGTTTCACTCTAAAATATATGCGTTTTAGTCTATGATATGTCATAGACTGAAACGCATATATATATCATAGACTAAAATCCATATATCATATACTGAAATGCATATATGGGTTTCACTATATGATAAATGCATTTCACTGTATTATTTATGGGAAACAAAAAACTAAAATAATGTGCCTAACGGCCCCTTGAGCACACAAGACCTTGCTCCTAGTGTTTTTTTTTAATATTATAGCCTCATTTACTGTTAAATATATAATGCAAAGCTGAAAACTACCGATTCTGTATATGTCGATTGCAAATGTTGGCTCTATATAAATAAAACAGTAACAGTAACAGCATTTTAATAATAATTCTTAATAATTTAAACATTAAATATGGACTCTGCTTATTTAAAATGTAATTAACATACTTTCAGACACAAGTGTGCTACAAAAAGCCATGATAGGTTTGTACCTCAAAAAGGAAAATGGATTTAGCTGTATAAGTCAAAGGTGAGATTTCTTCAATTATCATCTTGTCGTACCCCTTGACTATATGTATTGTATTAAGCTCTGTGTAAATTGTTGGCGCTATATAAATAAAAGATAATAAAAATATTAGCTGGCTCCCCACTGACAGACCGAGTCCAAAACCATGGGCAACAATACAGAGTTGGCCTCCACTATTCTGGGAAGGATTTACACAAGATTTTGTGGCGCATCTGTGGTAATTTGTGCCCACCCGGCTGTAGTGATATGTGCATATTAAAAGACTATGTAGTAGGAACTCTACAAGTGATGTTACGGATTAAAGAAAAGCTGTTCATCTAAAGTGAGTGTCAGCATTAATTATTCTGCAAGAACCACAGAAAACACAACATGGTGTCAGAAGTACAGGATTGAAGGGAGAGTTTGGTGTCTGAAAGTCTGCTGAAGAGTGTTGATTTAAACAAAGATTTGAATTATAGCTCTCTGCAATTGATGCTGACAGAAAAAGTGAGACAATGAAATCCTCATTATTTCTGCATGTAGTGGGTGAAGAAGCACTGGAAGTGTACAATAACTTCTGTGTTTCCAGAAGGAGATAATCTAAAATGATTCCCAATAATGGATAACTTTGAAGAATATTGTATACCTAAAAGGAATGTCACATATGAAAGGCACAGATTGTTTACATGCATGCAGAAGCCAGGAGAAATGATTGATCAGTATGTAAATGAGCTGAGAAATCGCAGTGAAACGTGAGTTTGGAGAATTAACAGATTCTTTAATAAAAGACAGAATTGTATGTGGAATACCAGATAATGGACTGAGAGAAAGGCTACTTAGAGAGCAAGACCTGAATCTGGACAAGGCCTTAGCCTTGTGTAGAGCAGCTGAAACAGTCAAATCACAGGCTAAAGAGCTAGTTACTGAAACATGCACTGTAGATCAGCTGAGGAGTGAGCAAAAAAGTAAAATGGAGAATAAAAAGATGCTTAACACAAAAGGAAGCAGAGTGAATATTGATAAACAGCAAAAGCTTTGTAATAGATGTGGTACTGAACATCAACAGAGAAAATGTCCTGCATATGGACAGAACTGTAATAAATGTGGTAAATTAAATCATTTTGCACGCTGCTGCAAAAGTGCAGGAAAGCAAGTTCACACACTGAATGAAAGTGCTGTAGAGGAATTCTATGGAGACACACTGCTGCAGAATGAGAAACAAACAGAGGACTGGATCCTTACACTGCAGGTACAAAATATAAAGATGCCATTTAAATTAGATACAGGAGCTTAAATTAATGTGATATCAGAGTCTGTGTTTAATCTGATGAAGCCAATACCAGCACTACAGGAGACTAATATCAGAGTTACAGGATACTCTGGTGCAAATATACCCGTGAAAGGCAGATGTTTAGCAAAAGTGACATATAAAACTAAAGTGCACACTATCTTTTATTGTGGTTCCAAAAAATGTTCAAGCAATAGGTTTATCATCTTGTGAAAGACTGAAAAGAGTACTTGTGCTAGAAACTGGAAGTGGAAGAGAATATGAAGACTTATTGGAAGAATACAGTGATTTATTCAATGGGCTTGGTTGCCTGCCAGGTGAACACACCATCAGGATAGACAAAACGGTACCGCCAGTGGTACATCCCTGCGGAAAAGTGCCATTTGCACTTCAAGACCAAAGCAGAGCTTGATAGAATGGAAAGCATGGGAGTCGTTGCAAAAATAGATGAACCAACTGAGTGGGTAAATTCTCTGGTAATAGTAGAATTCCTTCTTTGTGTGGAAGTTCACTGGGAAAAGCTGACGAAGAAAGAAGACTTTTGTGGAGCAGTGGACAAAGAAGGAAGACTAAGTAGATGTAAACGAAGAAACGGAGCTGCCTGGAAAAGAGGGACGCCAAAGTGGTTGTGGGAGAAGTTAGGGAGACGTAAAGAGAGAGATGGAATGTGTTAAGAACCAGGAACCAGACACAAAGTATGATGCAAAGCACCTTTATTAGTAAAATATATATATATCGTGATCCAATATCATAATCCAAGAGACTAGCCAGGGTCATTAGCGAGAGTGGGTAATCAAAAGAGCCGATTCCTGGAGTAAGGAGATCAGCAAAGTCTCTTGGCTTTGGCCAGAGACTCCAACTTCTCTGGTTCTTCAAGTGATGAGGGTAAATCTATGGAGCGGCATTTAAGCATGCCCACTCGCTGACCTATTACCCTCCCACCCTCATACAAATTTAATGTGTTTTGGACCAGCCAACCCAAATATGCAGCTATCCCTACCCAAATATGTGGCTAGCCCATGCCCATCACATGGAAAGAGGGAGGGCTCTGGGTAGTCTGGAAGTTCCCAGGTATGCCTCTAGGTCTAACTGTTAGGTACTTACTAGTGCATCACCATACCTGGGAACTCTCCGGGTTTGACCCTTAGGTCAGCAGGAATGCCCCTAACGTCAACGGGAACGGCCCTAGCGTCAGCAGGACTGCCACCAAATCAACACCCCTCTATCACAATGCTTGACAGTTGGAATGATGTGTTTGGTTTTTGCCAACTGTGGTGCTGTGCATTATGGCCAAGCATCTCCACTTTTGTCTTGTCTGTCCAAAGCCCTTTGTTCCAGAATGTGGTTTGTTCAGATGCAACTTTACAAACCATATTTGTTCAGGCTTCTTCTAATTGTACCGTCTTTAACCTTAACATGCTAACTGAGGCCTGTAGAGTCTGAGATGTAAATCTTGGTATTTTTTTACAATTTCTTTGAGCATTACACAATCTGACCTTGATGTGAATTTGCTGGGATGCCCACTCTTCAAGAGTGTTCAAGAAGTGTCTGTGGAAATTGAGGTTACAAGAGTGAAATTGTTGGTCCCATATGTTTGTATTGGACCAGCAACAGAGGCAGTACGTTGGAGTTTCCATAATGAGATGATACTGCAGATTGGGAGTTGGTACTCCAGTTGTGTTAAAGGTTACATTTGGCCACCTGTGTTAAAACATGTCAGGTTTGCATGGTTTATGTTTTTCTTTTAGGGAAGGATGGCGTACTGGTGTGGATACTGATACACTAAGTTTTTTTGTAGCTCGGAGGGCATGGAGCTTGAATTGCATGTTTACAATGGATTAGTCTAAGTAGGTTAAGGGCAGAATGTGCTACAGGATGTGTCTTTGCGGACTCGCTATAATAGACATCCAGACATTCTGATCTGTATGAAGATCAGTTACACTCATTGTTAACAGGTATATAAAATCAAGCACATGCATGCGATCTTCATAGACATACACATTGGCAGC
Organism: Spea multiplicata; assembly: GCA_009364415.1. Taxonomy (NCBI): domain Eukaryota; kingdom Metazoa; phylum Chordata; class Amphibia; order Anura; family Pelobatidae; genus Spea; species Spea multiplicata. Next base: position 9,212 of record VKOC01023643.1, read on the forward strand.
ATCTTCATGAAATGGGTTTCCAAGGCAGAATAGTTGCACACAAGCTGAAGTAGTTTCCAAGGCAGAGTAGTTGCACACAAGCTGGACGGCTGGAGTGGCATATAGCACACCGCCAACTGCACTCTGGAGTGATGTATCATGTATCAAGTATTTTTTTAATCTATTATTACTAATAATTATTATGTTTTATGAATTTCTATGATTTTTAAAAAGTCCCACTTCTCCTGAACAAAATTATGTATAATTTGTACAGGTTCATCCAATATGGAAAAGAGGAATCTTGGTTTAACAAACATAAGGTAAAAATGACAAATATTTTGGTACTTGGGTTAAAAATAGTCTGTCATCATGACATCATAAGTGGGTTTCTCTATAAATATAAAAAACATCTTTTTAAAAGAATAAAAACATTAAAAAAAAAAACATTTTAAGAAGTACATAAATTACTACAATTACCATGTGCCTCTTCAGGTATATTTGGTCATTTTGATCTATATCGTGCATCCATTTCCCATTAATCTCATCCAACGCAGCTAGCATCTGTGTGATCTGCCACACTATTACCACCCTACTACCGCATCGTCACATAATGCATGCATTAGCATGCTTCTTATCAACATATTTATATGTTTTATTAATAAACAAAATTACCTTTTATTCATTAAGTGCCAACAAATTACATAGCACTGCACAATTTAATTAGGACGGTTAACACATAACAAATATACATTAATACCTACAGACACATCAAGAGTTGAGAACCCTGCCCGTGAGCTTGTCATCTAACCTTATGGTACTTATGGTATACAAAGTTCCTGGTAGGAATGGTCAGCTTATGAGGCCCCGGCTTGTGAGCTTACAATCTAAAGGAGTAGTATGGGTAATTGAAACAAAAGAAGGGCTGAAAAGAGGGAGTAGTGGCTCTCTTGTAGCAGTAATTAGTAGAAGTGGGCCATAAACCATTTGGACAAACCAAGTGCACTCTCTCACACTGTAATTCTCGTTCTCTTTAGAAGGGCTCTGTAAATGTTTCCCTACCTTCTCTGCCGAACACTTCTGCTTCTGCTGACTGCTTCCGCATTTTCATCTTCTAACTTCTTCTGCATCTTCTCTCTTCCATCTTCAACCAGCCATCTTCTTTCTTTGTCCACATCTCCGCGTACATAACCCGGGAGGATTGAAGACAGAAGAGAAGAGAGAAGATTTATTGAGTGAGAATGAACTAGAATGATAGTGTGAGTGAGAGTGTGAGTCAATGTGGACCCACACATTTCTTATGAATTTTACTGAATTTACTAAAATTCTGTAAATTTGCAATTTGTACGAATCAGGGCTAAGTTGTTTCAGGATGAAAAATAGCATGTATAACTAATATAAACGTAGTCGTGGTAAGGTGGGTAAGTGCTTGGTTTCAGATAGTGGTTTACAGTCGGCTTGAGAAAGCTACAAGAGGGAAAGGGGGAAGTAGATAACAGAACCATAACTTTGTCTCATGGCATGCTTTCTTCAGTCTGGCCGTTTGGTTATAATACTATCACTGGGTTTCCTGAGATTTTTCCATGTGAGATCTCACTATTGGTTCCAATGGTGCCATTCTCTCATCTGGGCAACACCCAGAATCCCCTTTGGTTGCCATGTAGTAATTTAAATGTGAAGAATCCTATTGGGGAACTACACAGTTCCCTAGTTGAAAATATTAAATAATGCAATAACGAAAACCAGTCTGTTATGTTGCCCTTTATTGTCCTTCTTAACATATTTTCTAATGTTGTGTTAGACCTTATAACTAAAGCTTTGGTTTGCAGATGGTAAATATATGGCCTACCTAAGAAAAAAACTGTAATAACACCTTTACAATAGTGGATATATTTCTCAATAGGATTGCCTCTGGGTATCTTGTGGAATAGTCTACAATTACCAAAATGTACTGATTAACTTAGCTGGGTCTTTCTACATGTCTGACCATACCAATAGTCTGAAATGGTGTCCCAATTTTAGAAAGGTGAGAAAGATCATCCTTAATCTTAAAGCACAGACCAGCCCACATCTTATTCTCTGAAACCATTTATTTCTGCCATCTTAGTCCTGGCATCCATTATTGTGGGGTCATTAACTTTTCTTTACCAACGTTTCTCCCTGAAGCTTCTACATCATCTAAGTTGCCAGATTGTATACCCAGTGTTACCTCAGTGGCTAGTTGGACTTTTTACCAACCTCTACTATCAGCCTTTTTCCCAACCAATATTGTAAGGATATCTCTACACAATATCTAGTTTGTCTAGCCTTCCTTTTTTGACTTTCTTGTTTTTCCAACCTCAGTAAATATACTTAATTCAGAGACTTGATAGAGAGAGACGTAGTTGAGAGAGTATTTTGGGGTGATCCTCTTTAGCCATATTCTGCAACAGTCTGGAGAACACTGAGAAGTTAATCCCCTGTAAAACAGGATATAGTGACTGAGATATAATAGCAGTGACAGTTTTATTAATCATTTTTACAGGGAGCATAAAATTTTTCCCTTTGCCAGTATATGCTTAGATCCTGGGTCGTTCAGCCCAGGTCTTGTGCTTACTCTTATCAAACTAAAGAAAGACAAATCAGTACTGGTTGGTCCTGGGTATAAACCAACAGAATCTCTCTGTTTGTGTGAAATGACCAAAGACCCACACAATCAGAGACATACAAATGCCACATAATTTATGTGATTAGCATAACTAAATGTTCAACAGCTCACTTGTTCCCACCAATAGAAAATGATTGGGAGACTCCCTTCGTTTTAATAGCGCCTTCCTGTCTCCTGTTTCCACACCTAACAAATCCAGCCATTTGCAAAATGTACATGCTACTCCAAAATTGACACAATTTGATACTTTGTATAAATTAGTATTGGCAAGCCAATTCTTAGACAGTATTAGTGGGATTCCCTCTTTAGACCTCATTCATCTTGATTTATTTAGGGGGTAGTTGCACAGGTTCTTTAAGTTAGGCTGATATTTATCTCTAACTCTAGAGTTTCCTCTTAATACAGATGGTTGTCAGACTAGGTAACTACCACACTTTTTAATTCATTATTTTCCTCCCTATATGTAATTTATTTTATAACGTTATTTAATGAAAAGGTAATTTTTTAATCTAACAATAAGTGATGGGCAAAATAAATACAACAACCAATACAAATATAAATATAAGGTGCTGCTGGTTCACCATAAGAAACAAACCCCACTGTTATTTCACTGAAACTTCTTAAAAAAAATCTAAATCACCTGTGACTGCACCCAACACACCAATAAGTATAAAACACAAATAAAATGTATATAATAACCAATTGATGTAAATTAAATTTTCCAAGGATAGATCAACCAGAGGAGTCCAAATATGAAAAAATAAAAACAGACAAAACAATATAGCGTAGTATGAAACTTGATATGTAGGTATGAAAGACCAAAATCATACGTTAGGTAGGGCTTCCCGAAGCCCATAAATGTGCGTGTGTGATATTCAAATCATATAAGCAGTAATCATCCACTTCTCTCCTCCAAATTAGACCTCAAGCAATCGAACAGTTCTTCGCAATAAGGGACACAGAGAACTTCAAAAGGTCACAGTATAGGAGTCGAAGTTGAATAAAAAGAATGAGTTTAATACATTAAAATAATCTCTGCACTTACATATAAAATAAATAGGATCTCGCATATCGCAGCGTCCTGCGTTACTTCAAGATCGGAACTTCAAGTGGGCGTTCTCAATGTCACACTTCCCTCTTCTATCTCCTTTTACATCCCAATTACATCAATACGTTCAACACATATATTAAACTGCTCTCTATTTAGCAATAGCCTTTTGTTGGTACTGACACTTTTCAGTTTTTTCAGATTCAGATCACGTTTGATTCAGGTTTCGGTAATGAGTTAAGCACCACTGGGTCACCTGAAGACTCAGTCCAGTTTTGGTGGGGGGAGTGGTGTGTGTGCCTTCTGGCCCCCACTCCCCCTTTGAATTTTTTTTCGTACGGGAGGACGAGAAGACTTCAGGGGATCTCCTCTTGGGGAGATCCTGGAAGATCTAGCCCACCCAAGGCTTCTACAGAAGACAAAGATTGGGGACTTGGCTTCCACAGTTTGGATCACCGTATCACCTTCTTCACGTTTGATTAATACACGGCAGTAGAAGAGGGAAGAGCACGACCTTGGGCTCTAAAAAAAAATAGCCTTTTGTTATTGTTGAAGAGTAAATGAATGTCTATGTCGCCTGTAAACTTGATTGTAAATCTGGCGGATTACTTGTGAACTTGGGCTGCCAATGTGCTGAATGCTAAGTATTTCAATGAAGATTGCAGCCTAACTACATGATTGGGGTTAGGAATAATTTACTCTTTAAAATAATACTATCTCTGTAAGTTCAGTGAGTAAGTATTGATCTAGCTGGAATATATGAAAAATCTGGGGAGTTTTGGTTAGTTTTGTTCTATCTGTTTGCTCAGTGAGATCCGAGTGGTGCTCTTGATATTCTGTTCTTTGAATTGTTTAAGGCATAAAAAGTTAAATAAAGATTTATTTTAGAAAAAACAAAGAGATTGTAGGCATTTTGCAGAAGGTGACAAAGTTGCATGTTTTGTTCCTGTAAAATAAAGTGAGTGTAACTTATTTACTGGCATCACCAATTAGTTATGTTTGTGAAAGAACTGATAGTATGTCTCCACTGTATGTTTATTTCAGTTCAATGTACACAAAAATCTAAAATTATTATACACCATTTCAAATAAATGTGGTTTATGTATTTTTTTCTGACCTCCAGGATGGATTTATCGACTTTCTGGAATTTATTGCTGCAATAAATTTGGTTTTGCGAGGGAAAATTGATCAGAAATTAAAGTGGTATTTTAAACTATATGATGCAGATGGAAATGGATCAATTGACCGTAAAGAATTGCTAAGTATAATAACGGTAAGAAAACCATTTTCTGAAAATATAATGTGGACTGTCTTTATAATAAAGGCTGCTTTCTAATGTCTCATATCACTCCAATGTCACATAAATTGCAATGGCATGATTGTAATGTTCAGAAAGAAAGCGTCTAAAAAAGTTTATATTATAGCAAGTATACATACTAGGGAATAGTTCACTGAATAGTTGACTGTGTTGTGATATTGTGATATAAATATATCACAATCCACAATACTGCTTTTTTAGTACTGCTTATTTTAAATGTATGTATTTAATTTATTGTAATGCGGTTCACAAACAGTGGTGTCACTTATTGCTAAGCACACATAAAAAGAAAGATAATAACAAAAAATGGCAAATACACATTTCTATTTTTACTACTTAACATGAACTGGCACGAGGCAGTTCCCATGACTCTCAGCCAGTCTTCTCTGTTAATCATCAAGGGAAAGTGAGTACTCAACTACTGAAGTGCCAAAGGTTAATTTTTATATTATTATGGATTGGTACCGCAGCTGCTGTGGAATGCATCTTAGCCATCTGTTTAGTTCATGAAAAATGTAATAATAGCCATGACTCCAGGAGGAACAGCATTTTCCTGTATATATTTTGGGGTTCTGCATTTAAAATTCCTGTATAAATTTTGGCGTATTGGCATTTTTTTTGTATATTCAGAATATTCTTATCTAATTATTCTGTCCATGTTCCTGCTTAACTGCTTCGATCAGAATTGCAGTCTAGATCAGAGGGGCACTACTTCATTCCTTAAGGGTTTCAAACATTTCAATATTTCCTCAACACACATAGTTTAATTTTAAATTAAAGATAACTTTTCTCAAGATGAGACAAAAGTTGTGGCCTATTTGTGTCCCTTGAGGACTTGAAGAGGGGTGCGTCCCTGGTCTACTGCATATAAATTCAGAAAATGTGCTTTACTCTTTAATACAAGTTCCATCAAAAATAGGGTCTGAGTACTGGAGATGAGTACTATACTAAATACTCAAACTGATGTCTGAAGAGAGATTTGGAGGTGATCGTGACACTATCCAAATCTATGCTCATATGTACTTAAAGTATAAGAGGACTCAAGTGTTTACAGTATATATTTTTGTCCCATTCTCTTGAAGTGGCGCCGATTTTATTACGTATGCATTTAAAAACGTTTTGTGTTTTGCAGACCATTATTTATTATTTTTACTTTCTTGTACAAATGACATCCCCAAAGTAGAAATATGCCCCACATCCATACAGTTAGGTCAAGAATTCTGCAAATTGCATTAAATTTTCAATTTAAAAAAAAAATAAAAGATAGAAATATTTAAATACTGACACAATTTTCATAATTTTGGCTCTGTATACTACCACGATGTACTTGAATTGAAACAATAGAGATACAATTAAAGTGCAGACTTTAGCTTTAACTCAAGGGGCTGAACAAAAATATTGTATGCAATGTTTAAGAATTGCAACCATTTTCATATAGTCCCCTTACTTCAGGGGCTCAAATGTAATTGGACAAATCAACACAATCATAAATTAAATGATCATTTTTAATACTTTGTTGGAATCCTTTGCAGGCAATGACTGCTTGAAGTCTGGAACTCATGGACATCACCAAACCCCGGGTTTCCTTCTTTGTGATGCTTTGCCAGGCCTTTACTGCAGCTGACTTCAGTTGTTTGTTTAAGTTCAGAGCCTTAAATATTAATTAGACCCTGGGCAGGCATTTCTTCCACACACTCCCAAACTCCCTGGCATGCAATCACACCCTCCAACACAAAACCCCCCCACAAAAATCACAAATGCAGTCAATGTGACCTTATTGTTACTCCGCGGCAGACGTCCTCACGCCCCCCCCACGCAGGATAGTGGAGGAGTGCAATACTATTTAGATTGCATAGAAAACAAATGGTGCGGGTCCGGCGAGTGACCTGAAATGGACGTGCGACTCGTAACCAGGGCTGGCTTTGGTTGTTAGGGCTACTGTGCGGAAACTTTGATATTGACTTATGCTTGTTTCCTGACTATCGCGGATTACCGCCTGCCCTGAATTACGTTCATGACCCCGACTGCTCTTTTGCCTGACCCATGTTAATTCGTTATCGGCTCCTGACCACTGTTGGGTTCTGGTTCTTCTGATCTGTGTCTGTGTGTCTCCTCTGCCTTTGCTGCACCCGTGTACTACATTTAGCTCCATACATTTAGCAGTGTATCCTGTTGACCGCTAGGGGCAGCTTTCCCTATTTTCTGCAACGAGGATCCTCTTCTAGATCTGCCTGAGAGCAACAGGTGGGAGGATAATTGCCAGGTTGCAAGATGTAGAGGACAATATAATAATTTATTATTATCCTTATTATTATTATGAAATATTCTAAATATCTACATGTATATAATAATTCTTTCCTTGCTGCCCTTAATTCTGTGTGTAGCTAGTTTGTTTTCGTATGAATTACTCTAGCTATTTTTTTGCCAGTTCTATACCTAATTTGCAAACACTGTTGCTCCTAGGTTTAGTATTAACTTTTGTAAGGTAATTGATTTGCAGGGATCAGATTTGTCAAGCATTGTCTCAAACTGTCCCATTTGAGTGGTGAGTTGTTTCCAGATCTCTGTTGTCTGGATTTTTTTGTGTTTAGAACAGTATTG
>VKOC01023644.1:0-55209 GCA_009364415.1 Spea multiplicata
TATAGATATATATATACATACACATTATATATATATATATATACACACATATACTTACAGTTAGATGAGTGTCACAGCCATGTGGTTCTGGCCTGGAGAAGGAAGGGGCGGGGCCAGTTGTCACGGTGATTACAGGGAGGGGGAGTAAGTAGGAGCTGCTGCTGTGAGACGGTGAGTCAGACTAAACGGATTATATTATGAGGGGGATTTTTCAGAGCCTTTGCTCTGAAAAAACCCTCATTTTATAATCGATAATAATCGATTCAACTAATCGATAATGAAATTCGTTGGCAACGAATTTCATTATCGATTTTATCGATTAGTTGTTGCAGCCCTAAAAATTATACTAATCAAACAGAAGTTTTATTTTTGCTGGTTGTTTAAAACCGTTCACACTATACCACACGAAAAGGGGAACATCATCAAAACAATTTACTAATATACCTTTTTAGAAATTTTGACTTTGTGTTTTGTTGTGTCATCTGTCTGTTTGGGTTTTTCTTGAGCCCCGCTTGGGCAGCTAACAGATTTAGATTTTGTCACAGATGTTTCGAGTTCCAATAGTGCATCTATTCTCTGGTGGTTGCCAACAGCCATTGAAGAATCAACTTCCACCTTTTCTTCTTCAGCACAGCACTTCATACATATATATTCTTTGTCATCAGCTTCCATTTGTTGTGCTTGGGAGAGACTTAAGCCAACACATTCTCCATGAAACCAATCATCACACCTTCCACAACCAACCATGAACCTAAAAAGTATTAAAAATATGTTGATCAGAACTCACAGTAAATTCCAATATTTCTAAAGATGTCTCTAAAGTTCCAAAACAGCCTATAGTCACAGCATTGCCTTGATCTAAATTCCTACTAATCAAAAGATTGGTCAACATCAATATGCAAAGCAGGCCCTTAAGCACTCTTGAGGTGTCTAGTTTTCAAAAATAGTTTGATGGGTAAATTGCATATGCTGGCTTTAAAGATACCCGAAATAGCCCAGGCGGCAGAACGACCAGATTAGAAAAAAAATGGTTTTGAAATAGCAAACAGCTACTTGTACTTATTGCCCAAAGCAAAAATTGAAGAAAAAAAAGCAAAAAAAGAACCATAAAAACATTGGGTATTTCTAAACTCAGGACAAATTGAATCTATTTAGCAAGTTTTGTCATATAAAAGTGAGAAAAAGTGTTTTTTGGTTTTCAATTTTTCATCATATTTTTTTATAGGAAATTAAATGATATGATCAAACATGGTATCTGAAGAAAGCCATTCCCTTGTCCTGAAAAAAAAAAATATATCACTTGTGTGGGTACACTAAATGAGGAGAAAATTACAGCTAAACACGAGCACCTCAAAAGTGTTAAAAACAGCCTGGTTCTTAATATTTTTGTTGCAAATGGAACAACAAGGTCTGTATATGTTAAGAGCATTTAACTATACATGAGAACAGGTAACCCCCTCTCTTTACCTCAAATGCAACAAAATAAATGAAGAAACCATCAACTCAAAAAACAAAAGATCTCCTCTACTCCTCCTACATAAATTGAACTGAGAGAGCTATCACAATTGTAAGAATCAGATTTTTGCCTTAGCAAATGAAAAGTGCAAATGAAAGAGTTAACATCAGATCCATAGACACAAAAAAATTGTTGAAGGAAAACAGTTACTTACCTATTACCGTGAAGTTTTCTACAGGAGCTGCAGTGCCTAACAGGGTTCCATGCATGTTTATCAGTGGGGGAGGTAACTTCTGCTCCTTCTTTTTTTACATTAGGAATGTTATCAGGAATAAACAATGGAGGTTCATCAACAGAAACACTTTTGCTGCTTCTTCTTTGACGTGGTGGTATTGACTTTTTCAATTTAATTTTTTCATCCATTTGATCAAATGTTTCTTTATGTTCCCCAGTTTCTTTTCCTTGAACGTTCACCTTTGATGATACTGGGGGTGGAACTTTCACGGCTGATTTTTCACTGGTATAAGAGGAACTCCTTGCACGCGAATGCGCATGAGTCTCCTTTAAACTTCCTTGATAATCATTTGAAACATCCTCCAGTTTTTTCACTTGTGTACTAGAATGTGAATGAATTTCTTTAGCTACTATATGTCTTTTCCTTTTTAAAGCTTTATTAACTGAAGGAACATTATCATCCCTTATATTATCCAGTGTTTTTTTCTTTACTGTGACTATTTTTTGTGTTTCCTGCAGACTTGTATCCATATTCAAGGGGATTGACTCCATGGAATTAATAAGAGATTTTTTCCTAGTTTGTTTGGTTTTGGAATTTGAGCTGCCCTGTACTGTACCAACTGGATCTTTGTGAGTGTTAGCTGCTGTTGGCTTTAGATGGGATTTAGCTGAATTGAATATTTGTTTTTTTGAACCTCTCCTACTGCGATTTGGTCTGCTGCAAACCTCATCACCCTGCATTATTTCCAATTCTAGCTTCTCACTCGTTTCACTTTCCATTGATTCTTGGGGTGTTTGAACAGTACTTTCTCCAACATCAGGATTTACATCTGAACTACTTTCAAGCTCAGAACTCTCCAAGTTATTTCCTCTGTTAATCTTACATTGAACCGTATCACCATCTGCATTTTCTCCTGAGCACTCACTTTTAATTTTTGAGTGCACAACTATATTAACACCAAGATTACACTCAACAACCCCAGACAGGAGAGCAAGCTCTTTGTGAACTTTATCATAAATTACATCAGCTTTTTTTTCACAATGATAAATCTCCTGATCAATTTTGCCTTCTATTGCATTTTTCTGTTCTACATCTGAAGAGGAATCTTGTGGTTGTAAATTAATATCATTTCTAGTCAAATCTAGAATGTTACCACTAATCTGACTTGGTGAAATATGTGGATCCCCTTGCGAAGTTTCAGACCGGTCAACCTTTCCCTGCAAGACACAAAGTGTGTTGGATGAAATTTCACCAGAACCTTTCTCAGTTTCCGTATTTTGAGTATTCTCTTCATCTGTGATACTTTTATCCTTTAGTTCTTTATTTGCTATTCTTGTTGATCTCCTGGAATGCAAAGGAGATGTGTTTGTTTTCTCCAAATTATTTGTTTTCTTGCCTCTTTTTTCTACAATTTCTGGGTGCAGGGCGTCCTGATCAACCCTTGCCTGTTCAACTGGTATAACCTTCCTAGAAGGCCTAGACTTTGTGGGACTAGACACTTGCACAGGACTGGAATGCTTTTCTGTATTAACTGGTCGAAGACTTCTTGAAGATTCTGTGTAAAAAAAATAATAAAATAATTATATAGTGTAATGGAAGACTGAATATATAAGATATTAAAGCGCGTAAACAATTTCACATTTTAAGAAAATACTACAATAAAAAAAGGAAGTGGGACTTACATTACACTACATTAAAAATGAAAAATACATACATTTTATTTATGTTGAAAAGTGAAATCATCCCAACTTTTTTTGTCCATTTAACTAGCTTTTAAAAATGCTGACAATCTCTGAATAGTTATCTTTACACCCTGGAGGAATCATGAAAACATGCACAGTACTGTTGTGCATGGCTGGCAAATGGATAAGCATAGTCATGCAGGAGTATAAAGATGTATGTCATTTTGCATCCGCTAGGCTTAAAGTGCCAAGCCAGTTTAGTTATCCCCAATCTTGTCCTGGAACCTTTGTACTTTACTACTGAAAAAATAGTTGCCTACAGGGTCTATCATGATCTATCAAGAAATGCTAAATTCTTACCTGGGAATTTTTGTGTATCCCCCATCAGCACTGACATATGATATGTTTACCCCTTCCTACTGCCACCTCTGATAACAAAGCCAAAGAAGTATGCAAAAAATAGTGCCTTGGTGAGGAGGGGGTGGCAACAAGGAAAAGAAACTCCCAGGTAAGAATTTACTGTTCCCCTTGTGATCCTTGGTATACAAAAAAACCCACAAAAGGTGGGAGATTAATCAATGTATAACAGACTGCAACACTCATCTTCAGAAAAAGAGATATCAAGTATATAACTGCTTGACAAAAGGTATTGAGAGGACCAAACTGCTTCTCTGCATATCTGGTCTGGAACATCCACTATGACTAGTCCATAAAGTTGCTACAGACCACGTAGAATGGGGTTTAAGCCACTTGGGAGGTGAAGAACTTTCAGTAGCATATGTTTCCTGTATAGTCTGCACTATCCATCTGTTGATGAATCTCTGGGAAACCTTCAATCCCTTCAAGCTTTCTGCGACTTAAACAAAGTTGCTAGATCTGCAAAACTGATCAGTCCATTCCAGATAACTCAGCAGTGATCTCCTATCATTGAAAGAATGCTTCTGCATTTCATTTGCATTCTTAGGTGTTGAACAAAAGGATGGTAAAATGATCTCTGCAGGAGGTACGAAAAGAAGAAGTTCTGGGTATAAATGCAGCACCACACGATCCGCCAGGATTTTTAGCAACAGAGGACGAGAACACAGGGCTTGAAGCTCATAAGCTCTCTCAGTAATTGCCACCATGAATGCCACCCTCAATGTAAGGAAACAAAGCAACATAGTTTAAAGCAGTTTAAATGGTGGCATGGTAAGGTGTTTACAAATCAACCTCAAATCCCAAGAAGGCACATGGGTCAGAGACCTAGGCCTATCTATGGTTAATGCTGACATAAATTAACGGACCAGAAGGTGAGCAGCTAAATAAACTCAGGGATGCAATATTTCCTTAAATAGTAGCTGGAAAATCGTCCCATGGAGAAGCCTGAATGAAGAAAATCCAGAGCTTAGGGAACTGATAAAACACCATTCTAATAAAAAAAAAATCTTCCAAGGTGGCATACCTCTTCCTGCTCTTCAATATATCTACAAAGACATGAAGGAAAGTTCATGTCTAAGCAGAAGAGCCCTTTCAATCACCAGGTGATCAGCTGAAGTAGTGCTGGAGATGGACGGTAAACGGAGCCCTGCGAAAGTAGTTCTGGATGGCCTGGAAATCGGAAGGGTGAACATTTGGACATCTGCACCAGATCTGCATACCAAACGCAACATGGCCATTCTGGGGTACTGAGATTGACATCATCCCGGCCTGTTTTCATCTTTCTGATGACTCTGGACAGGACCAACTTTGAGAGAGAACATCAAGAGCCAGTAGAGTTCCTTCCAAAGAAAAGATGAAAGACTACGGTATTCTTGAAGCCATTCATCAATTTATCTAGGGAGTCAAAATGAAAAGCAATCTCTCCTCATCTAGGAGTCCGTTCTCCTAGATGAATCTCCTCATATGTTAATAAACATCATAACATTATGACCACTAACAGGTGAAGCGAATAACACTGATCATATTGTCAAACGAAGGAAAAGCGGTGAACCAGCGTCAGGGTCACGGGCGGCCAAGGCTTACTGATGCAAGTGCGGGTGAAGGCTGGCCTGTGTGGTCAAATCCAGACGAGTACCGTAGCTCAAATTGCTGACAAATTTAATGCTGGTTCTGATAGAAAGGTGTCAGAACACACAGTGCATCACAGTATGGGGCTGCGTAGCGGCAGACCAGTCAGGGTGCTCATGCTGACTCACTGCTGAAAGTGCCTGAAATAGGCATGTGAGCATAAGAACTGGAACGAGCAATGGAAGAAACTGGCCTGGTCTGATGGATCCCGTTTTCTTTTACATCATGTGGATGGCCAGGTGTGAGTGTGTCGCTTATTTGGAGAACACATGGCACCAGGATGAACTATGGGATGAAGGCAAGCCGGCAAGGCAGTGCGATGTTTTTGTCCTGCTGGTAAACCTTGGGTCCTGCCATCTACGTGGCTGTTACTTTGACACATACCAAGTAAGCATTTTTGCAGGCCATGTACACCCTTTCATTGACATGGTATTCCCTGATGGCTTTGGCCTCTTTCAGCGAGATATTGTATCCTGCCACAAAGCAAAAATAGTTCAAGAACAGTGTGAGGAACACATTTTGGCTTGGGCTGTTTTGGCAGCAAAAAGGGGACCTACACAATATAGGTCCCCCTTTTGTGGTCATAATGTTATGGCTGATCAGATTTACTCTGTATACACATATACACTGAATCACCATCCATTTACACCATGTCAAAGTCAATTTAAATCATGATTTAACTCACTGGCCAGTAAGACTCGAGTTAAATCATTTTTAAAATTAAAAGACTTATTCTTGATGGTAGTTATAATCAGCTATATAAGAGTGATGCAACCCAGAAGTTCATTGGAGGACAGGATATCCCCTGCAGAGGCACAGACGCTGCGATCTCTGTGCAAGTCTGTGGGGATCGGTGCAGGGGGATCGCGGGGAGGAGAGTGAGAAACCATGTTTCTCATCCTCCTCCCATGCTGAAAAACAAGATGGAGGGAAAAATGGTCATTTAAATTAAAAAAAAAAAATCAATACAATAAATAATAATTTAAAAAAACAATAAAGTGAGCTAAGTGATGTCATTTTGACATCACTGGCATTAATAACATGTAAAAATACAATAAAATAAAATATAAAAAAAAACAACAAAAAAAAGCGTATATCCCATTGCCCTAGCACAACATCTACCCAGTATAACCCGCTCACAACCCCCAAACCCGTTAAGCCATAAGCATAAAAATGCTACAAAAATGTACACCTTATAGTATGTTCCCTATAAGTGCTGGGAAATATGGAAAAATCTATATAAATTAGGTATTTCTGAAATCAAGACACCTGAAATTGATAAACTTGGAGGGATTTTCCATCACTTTACCTATTTGTGAGGATTCAGAGGGAATTTTTTTTAAAAAATAGGCGGTTTTTTTCTAATTTTCGCTAGTTTTTACTAAATTTCTCATTCTAAATTTTCAGATAATTATCCAACTTTGGTATCAAAAGAAAGCTCTATGTCTCCTTGAAAACACAATATATAGTTTACATGGGTACACTATTCACAGGAAAAGAGAATAATCGCTGAACCGACATAGCGCAAAAATGGAAAATTGCTCCGGGACTTGAGGGACCAAAAACCCCTGGGGTTGAAGGGATTAAGTGTCAACGTTGATTAACTGAAGTGGTTAAAGAAAATATCTTTTAAAGTAAACTACATAACTAAGCTCTATTTCATGCTGAATAACCATCTAACTATAATGTATCTTAAATAGAAAACTAGCGTTAGATAGATTTCTCCTCCAAGAGCATTTTATTTAAATAAATTTGATTAAGAACACAGTGCAATTTAATTTTCTTTTAAATCAATTTTAATTAATCCAGATTCAAACATACTAACAAGCATTATACATGGATGCACTGCTCATGTACTACAGTATACACATATACTACTCCCCCTCGCGGATACCTGCCGCACCACTGCCTTTTACCTCAAGGCCAAGTAATGTATGTAATGGACCCAGATTCCCAATGACAGCACTGGCCAGTGCTACAAAATTGTGCTGCAAACCCCCGAGCGCGCAAGGAAGTGATTTCTAGTCGCCATGGCTACCTGGCTCCCAAGGTTTGTTGAGCCTTGATATAAGGGATGTAGGTATTTGTATTCTTGTTAGGCATTCTCCCGCTGAATTACCACCCCATAAAATCAGACACATGGGGGAAAAGGGGAGGATAGCTAACTGGGTAATATCAGGATGGCCTTATAATGTATATAGATATACTGTGAGTTACAGTAGATCAATTCCATTCTAATGCAAATAAGCGGTAAAGTATGCCTACAAAAAAAATCAAGAAAATATCTCATTTTTATTGTAGTGATGGTTAGCAACAAACAAGAAAAAAAATATTGTTCTAGTATTTTTTCACAACATTAAGTATCGGTTGCTTAAGCTTACCCTGCTGTATCAAGCGTGAAGAGTTTCTTAACATCACTGAAGGTTCATCCAGACCACTAGTATCCTTGTTTGTTAAAATAAGGTCATCTTCATCATTAGGATCAGCTTCTTTTACATCTGTCACATCCATTATATCATCAAGACCAACACCTCATGAGGAAATAAAAATTTAGATACAAACTTTATACCAAATATTTAAACCATAAAAAAAAAAAATCACAACTTTTTTCACAACTTGCACAGTTTTCAAATTATCCCATGGGCTTTAATAACAGAATTTTTTGGTTTGAATGAAGGCATCTCAAAAATAAGGGAAACGCAAACACACACAAATATATACAGTTACGGGGGAAAAAGCACGTCACAAGAAGTTCCACCATTTTGGCCGAAGCTCACACAGGGCTGTCGACAAAGTGGTGGAGCTTCCAGTGACATCCTCCACCCGATCCTCCAATCAGGTGGAGGTTTGTTTGGAAGTCATCTTCGTGGAGATGCGGAAAAAAAAAAAACAAGAGAACAGAAGAAAATTAAGAATAAGAACCTGCAAGGCACATAAGCAGAGCTGCAAAGGCACAATGAAAGAGTGTGTGAAACATTTTGTGGGGGGGTCAGAGATTTCAGATATTCGTAAGAATTGACAAAATCTGCAGATTTCATTAAAACTGCAATTTAAATGAACCCAAATGCACAGGTCTAATAATTGCCAAGTCATTCTCTTTTGCTGTTGCCGATACCACCAATATTTTGCCTTTGGACCTTTATATCCTGAGTGCATTTTTTATATTTATCAACACTGAACTGAAGCTTCCACACTCTCAATATGGTGGCAGTTGGCTAGCCCATGACCTACAATAAATAGTGTATACTGTTGTGCAATATGAATGTTTCAGTTTTCATAGCATTAGTGAGTTAATTACTGATTTGATCAAATCCTGACAGTGAAAATGTAAAAGTCTTTCTTAATCTTCTTAAAGAAGTGCTCTACAAACTACACATACACCAGAAGTAATAAAAACAAGGAAGTCTTCATTGGCCAGTAAATGCCCCATTTCTCAAGAGATCTGTGAAGCAAACTATGCTTGTTTTACAGCATCTGCAAATCAAACAGCGTTTCAGCGGTAGAAGACCCTTTGAAACAGAGGCGTTCTGAAGATCAGAGTACGGGATAACTTATAGTTTAATATCCTTTTAAAAGTAGACTTGCAAAGGAACCTGTAATAGGCTTCTGTTTTTGTTATGGTTAGAGGATTTTTTGTCTTTTTTTTTTCCTAATTGATATTTCAATATACAGATACATAATGTCTGAAAAAATGCAACACCCGTTAAGTATTATCTGATCTTATGCACAAGAGTAACACTATGCTGATGAAAAGACCCTCATTATACCATTAATAGGTTCAATTCTTCAAAGGATATACCTGTGGAGGAGGATATTTGGAAATTAGGATCTGTACTATCCAAAACCGGTAAACAGAATTGGGTGCTTGCTGATCCTAGCATAGGATCCTTGTCACTGAGCATGTTCTTCAGTGAATCCTCTATGACATCCTGACTTGCGACAAATTCTTCACAACATTCACTTTCTAGGTTGGATCCTAGAAAAAGGGCATCATCTAAGTGTTCAGTGGGGATTAAATGGTTGAATGTGTCAACTATATCCATGAAGACTTCTGTATATCTTTCAGTCCTAGAATAAAAAGAAAAATGTAGGATCACATTAAATAGGTTATATAAAACAGAATTAAAAGTGTATAAAAAAGTAGCTATTTTTTATATACTGCTTAAAATAAAATAGTTGTGAATACAAATATTTACAGCTAGCTAACTTTAGTACAATTAAGATCCATTAAGGTTTCATGGGCACCTCATGTGTTTAAACAGGTTTAGAAAGCAAAGATAACTTTCTTCTCTCAAACAGTGTTTCTGTAATGTCTCAATATCTACCAGATGTCAAACCCCCTCCATCGAAAAAAATTTGCAAATCGGACATGGCAGCAGAATTACCAGATCTGGAAAAAAATGTTTTGAAAAAGCAATATGCTACTTGTACTTATTGCACTATAACTTGCAAAACAAAAACAAAACAAGGATTTCTAAACTCAGGACAAATCTCGATTTTAATAAATTAGCATGCAAAAACGAAAACTGAGAAGATTATAGACAACATCTTAAAAGGGTTCAAGAGTCTGACAGGACTTGGACGAAGTATAAGTAAACCAGACTCTGATAAGTTTGGTTTGATAGGAGTGCATTGATTTGACATTTACAGTCACTTGTTCAAAGGCTATGGAATCTACCACTTGGCTACCATTTTTAATCCCCCTATTTTAATCCCCCTATTTATCTGGCTGTTTTTTTTATTTTTTGTATCCTTCATGACCAAGGATGTTTTAACATTTTTGCAGTGCTTACGTTTAGCATTTGTTTTCTTCTCTCTCATTAAGTATACCAACACAAAGCTATATTTTTTGTTCAGAACAAAAAGGGCTTTCTTCAGATACCATTTTTGATATATCTAATTTCCTATGTAAAATAAATCAATCAATATGGTGAAACATTGAATAGGGTGAAGCACTCACTTGAAAAATCTTTTAACTCTGCTAATTCATCTCTACTCTTTGACCTGAGTTTAGAAATACCCAATGTTTTTATCTTTTTTGCTTTTTTCTGCATGTTATGGGGCAATAATTACTGCTTGTTTGAGGAGGGACCTTCTCACCTGTTGTCTCTGTAGGTCAAATTGTTATGTTACATACTACTTGTTGTGTCCTGTCCACCCATTGTACAGTGCTACGTTATTTGATGGTGCTATATAAAACAAGTAATAATGTAGCATTTTGCTATTTCAAAACTATTTTTCCAAATCCAGTAATTCTGCCCCCATGTGCTATTTCGAATATCTAAATTGCCAACCCAATTTACCCCATCAAACCACATATTTTTAAAGACTAGACACTCAAGGGTATTTCAAATGCTGAATAAGCTGTACTTTTATTTTAAGCATTATACTTTCATATATACTGCATTTCATGTTCCCAGTGTAACAAAATAATTGTACATTTGTAAAAACCACTCCACTAATTTTTTTCCATTTTTAAAAATACATTTTTTTCCTTGGCTTCAAACTTTATGGATATTTTACATCTCTTGTTTGTGCTAGATAATATTAAAGATAATCTATGATGTTAAAAACTTGTGTTTATTAAATGCTATTACAACCCATTTAGCAAAGACTAATCAACGTTCTTTATAAATCTGTGTTAGCAATGCAACACAGTATAAATTTGTATCACTACACACCTCAGGGAACAAGAAATATTGTTAGCTAGGCTGCATTTTGCACTTACAGCTGGGACAGAAGTCACTGCTTTGCCAAAGAGAACACCAACTTCATTTTGCTTTGTGTTGATCCCCACTGACTTCAAAGCAGGAGACTAGCATTGTTGAGCTTCTAATGAGTACACATTTACCACATAAGTACATTAAGCTGGATAGGTAACAAACAGCACGAGGCTGAGTATTATTAGTTATCTTTTATTTATATAGCGCTTAATACAATACATATATTTAAGGGTAATGGCAAGACGAGAATTGACAGACTAAGACAAAACGATACATTAGGTAGAGAGCGCCCTGCTTGCAAGCTTACAATCTTGAGTAACGGTGAAGGTGTCATTTAATCAATTAAAAACATTTTAAAATGTACACAAGAGGGATTCCAAAATGCAGAAAAATAAGTTGCCATGTGCAGCAAATATCAGAATGCTCTCCATCATTTGTAATTTACATAACATTTGTATTGAGGCCCATGACTATTTTTTTTTTTTTTAAACTTTGACCTTTCGCCCCTGACATGTTCTAATGGTAAACAAAGCATGTACAAAAACACTCCTGCCTAAAAGAATTACAGCTAAATTTAAGAATCATGGGAAACAAAAAACATGCAAATAAGAACACAGTACACAGTCACTTTTTTTTGTTTTTAACCCAGTGACACCAGTCTTTCTTATTTGCACATTGCAGATACTTTCAGCCGAGCTTTTCGAGATAGTACAGGGTAGACTTGCACAAACTAAATACTTCTACCTACACACAGCAGATTCAAACTTTATTTTGGCAGTATAGACAAAAAATCATTGGCTTACACAATCACCTGATTTAGTGCAGAAATAACAGCTGTGTGTTGTGGTATATGGGATATATTGATAAAAACTGTTACAAGAACATGGTAATAAAAACAACATTATGGTAGGCAGAACTTTTCAGATTAACAATTTTGTTAGAAAATCAACGGTTGTCCATCTAGTCTGACAACACTACAGTGGGGTCAATTCCCTAAATGGAGAGTTTATTGGTTTCAGCTACTTGACATCGCCATATAGAAAGACCCCTACTCAATAAAGGACTGCTGAGGGAAATGAATTACCTGGTCCTGTACAATGTATAGTTAAACCAATGAGCTTTCTCCAAAGTCTCCTCACACATGCATTATGCAGGGCCAGCTCAGCACTTCTCGCTGGAGGACCCTGCAAGTGATGACCTTTTCTAATGAATACCTCAACTCTCCTACCAACTCCCCCTTCTTTATCACACTTAACACTACCCGTTTGGAAATTTGTAGCCCTGTTACATCATCACAGAAGGGTTCTAATGATCAGTTAGCCTTTTATAATTAACTTGGATCAGCAAACACAACCGTATTTATGAACTGTTTGATGTTTTTTTTTTACATGGGCAAAAATAGCTTTTCTTTTGAACACACATCAGGTAACTAATAACCAAGTTAAAAACCACAGAACACGCGGCAGTGGCATATCCTAAAATCCAAAACTACATCAGCAGGCAAGGATCATAAAAGCTTGTTAAGTTATTCTACCAAAAAAAAATAAAAATAAAGAAGAGTGGTCATAAACTAGAAACGTTCATTGTATTTTAAAACCACATTGTTTATGTACCAAACTAACATGGTTTTACTTTGCCGCAACAAATACTGTAGCAACAGCTGCTAAACAACTATTTAATCTCTCAATACCAGCTCAGAGCGAGGACATGTATTATGGGAATTAGCATGTCTGCAATGTAGGGAATTGAGCTTCTGCACCATTTCTCACACAGCAACTGGTCATATGATCTTTATAAAGCGAAAGCCATTACATAGACCGCGATGGCAACCAGAAACACCTGAAGCCATGCTAAAAGCACACAGCAGATCAGGAAAATCGCAATCCCTGTATTTACACAACACAGGCCTCGGTCAAGCCAGTAACACGCATGTTTTCACGGACAGCAACGACATGGACGGCGGAGGCTAGACGTCGTACTGCTGTCTTCACAACATGCGGCTACTCAATATACGAGCAGCAAAACCACCAACACCGAAGCATTTATTACAGGACAGCATGCTGTTATACACGACTGTGCATGCACGCTGCAGCTATGTTACGCACACACAAGCAGAAAACACGACTCAATAAACAGACACACGCCCATTAATTGCGCACACGAAAGAAGGCCTCCTGTCATCCCGATGTGAGACCCCCAAGAGGCTCATGTTTGCACGCGACAAACTCGTGGGAGCCCCCTGAACCCCAATCCCGAATCCAATTTTCCCGAGGGTCACTCACCGAGGTGGGGGCGGTCACCGGTGACGAGCTTTTCATGTCTACGGCCTCTTTCCTCGCGCCCTGGTTACCGCGAGCTACGGCGCGCGCACCTTTCCCACGTGCGCGTGCTCTCACGTGACTCGAACTGTTACTGAGAGAAGGGGAAGGAGTGCTGCTTTACGGGCATGAGGATCGCGGGTGCCCCCTAAGCCCGTGAGGAAGGGTAACGGTTGCCAAATGCTTTGGGTTGAAAAACTTGGACATCAATAACAAATATGTACGGTTTTAAATAGAGACATGCAAGTTCCCATCAGTTTTGTGCGCTATGACTTGTGGTTACAACAGAATAGCATAAAGGGGCAGATTCAGAGCTTGGCCTTGGAAGGGGGCGCCCACTCTAAAACACACACACACACACACACACACACACACACACACACACACACACACAACACACTCTCTCTCTCTCTCTCTCTCTCTAACACACACACACACACACACACACTCTCTCTAACATAAACCAGAAACAAACACTAACACACCCAGACAAACATAAACACACACTTACATAACCAAAACACACGTACCCAGGCAGCCACTCACTAACTCAGAGAAACACTCGTTAACATAGCCAGTCACATATACTAACATAACCAGACACATAACCAAACAAATACACAAACCCAGAGAGACACGCACTAACATACCCAGACACACATCTCTACACATAAGATGAATTTCTTACAAAGAAAATAACTTAATTGTAGCAATAAGCCTAGACCCCAATCAGTGTCGGGTCCAAAGAAAGGAATTAGTGCTCAGATGATGCCTCATCGTGTTTCCATCATGGAGATGTTAGGACATCTCTCCGCTTCACATGCCAAGCAAATTTTCAGATGGATGATGCATTCACTACCAGGAACAAGAAAGAGAACACAATAAAACAAACTCCCCACTAGTCCTGAGCACATAGACTTCTGCATTTGGACAAACATAATTTTTACGTAAATGGAAAAAAGTTAAAGGTAGCGTATGTTGGTCCTTTATAATCTGAAACTGGAAATTTAGTTAGGACAGAGAGAAAGCTGACATCTTAAATGCTTTTTTCTTCTGTTTATACCAAGGAAGAACCAATGACGGAGACTCTGCTGGCTAATTTTAAGGAACCATTGCAGCAAACATGGGATTGGCTGGCACAAAAAAAGTGCTCAAGCAATTAAATTATGTTAAGGTAGACAAGGCCCCTGGACCGGATGGTGTACACCCAAGGGTACTGAAGGAGCTAAGCCTTATTCTGGCCCAACCATTATTACTAATCTTTAGGGGTTCTTTCAGCTCAGGCATAGTTCCTTCAGATTGGCGCAAGGCAGATGTTGTGCCCATATTTAAAAAGGGATCAAAATCTCAACCGGGCAATTACAGGCCAGTAAGCTTAACATCGGTAGTGGGGAAATTATTTGAAGGGTTGCTAAAGGTATACATTCAAGATCATATCTTGATCCATAATCCAATTAGTAGAAGTCAACATGGATTTGTGAAAGACCGGTCTTGTCAAACCAACCTATTAGCATTCTATGAAGAAGTTAGTAAAAATATAGACCTGGGTGTGGCTGTAGATGTGATTTATCTGGACTTTGCTAAGGCATTTGATAGGGTTCCACATAAAAGGCTACTCTATAAATTAACAGAAATAGGCTTAGGGGCAAATGTCCGTATGTGGATCAGAAAGTGACTAAAACATAGAATGCAGAGGGTTGTTGTGAATGGATGTTTCTCAGCCTGTACATAGGTATTAAGTGGAGTGCCTCAGGGGTCTGTCCTCGGCCCTCTTCTTTTTAATTTATTTATAAATGATCTCCCAAGCTGCATTGAGAGCCATGTCACAGTTTTTGCTGATGACACAAAATAAGGCTGGGTAATTCAGACTAATCTTGATGTTTCTTCTTTGCAGGAAGATTTAGACAGAGTTGGGGACTGGGCGTACAAGTGGCAGATGAGGTTCAATATAGAGAAATGCAAAGTTATGCATTATGGTAAAAATAATACAAATGAAACCTATTCTTTAAATGGAATATCCTTGGGGGAAACTACCAATGAGAAGGACTTAGGAATAACGGTTGACAACAGTGCGCAATGCCAGCAAGCAGCTGTGAGGGCCAATAAGGTTTTAGGATGCATAAAAAGAGGTATTTATTCACGGGAGGAGAATATTATCTTGCCTCTTTACAGGTCATTGGTAAGACCTCACCTTGAATACGTGGTACCATTCTGGGCACCGGTCCTTAAAAAGGGCATTATGGAATTAGAAAAAGTGCAAACGAGGGTTACAAAATTAATAAGGGGATTGGGAGATACTAGTTATGAAGAGAGACTAAAAATGTTAAAATTATATACACTAGAAAAACGGCGTCTCAGAGGGGATATGATAACATTATATAAATATATGCACGGCCAATATAAAGAGCTCTTCAGTGACCTGTTCATTAATAGAAACTCTACGAAGAGCAGGGGTTTCATAGACGACAATGGAAGGGGTTCTTTACAGTGAGGACAATAAAGGTATGGAATTCACTTCCAAGGGAGGTGGTGTTATCCAATACATTAGATACCTTCAAAAGGGGCCTCGATATTTTCTTAGAAAGACATGACATACAGGGATATAAATAGAATAACAGTAATATTTTAGAGCTTCTTGATCTAAGGAGAAATCAGATTGGCTCTTGGTAGAAGGGTTGAACTTGATGGTCTTTTTTTCAACCTTATGAACTATGTAACTATGTAACCTTCAAAATTTGAATATTAATTTAGAAAAAGCCTGAATATTAGACTACCCTATAATAAAAAGTTTTATTAGTAAATAATAATTCACATGTAAACTATTTTTTCATATTTAATAAAAATGATGATTGAGAAAAATGCATTTTTTTGTTTCTAATTCCTTTTATTTGCCAACCTGCCCCTCAGTTATGCACATCTGCCCCACGGCTTGCTACTCTGCCCCGCAGGTATGCCTTGTACCCCCCTATTTGGCACTCTGCCCTCCAGATATGCCTTATTCCCCCCTATTTGTCAATCTGCCTTATACCCCCCTATAAACCCATGCACACAGACAACCTCTGCTGATACCTGGGACTTCTGCTACAGCTTCTATGACTGAGCACTAGAAGGTCATGTCATGCTGGCGCTCCATCATAGAAGCACCAGCAGCATTGGAGGTTCTGTGCGCATCGTGCAGACGTCCAAGACTGCCAGAGAGGAGGATCCAGGTCCCCTGCAGCTCTGCTCTATTTGTGGTCTGTTTATAAAACAACCTCAAATTTAAGATGAGGGGTATTTTTCAGAGCATTGGAAATTTACACAAATATCGTGAATGTATACAAAACCTCAAAATATATTAATCTACATGTCTTGAATTTGTGGTCGTCTTGAATTTGGAGACCACATATGACTAGGCCCAAAATGCAACACCATCCCTTATGCAATAGGACTACACCCCAGGGATCACCTATTGCAAGTAGAGGTAGACCTTATGATGTAATGATGGCATCACTGTCATTATACATGCATTTATATGTGTGTTTTCTTAAACATACTATTTGCAGCATGTTCATCAGACATCCCATCAGGTTTGGTACACACTGCCACAATTTTGGCTTCTGCTGACAAAGGCAAGACCAGGATACGTACAGCAACATATTTACCTTGTTGTCGTGCACAATGCCTATGTTGAAGGTATACTAAAAGGTTAACAAGGCATCATGCAAGAATACCAAAAATATTAACCTTTTTCTTAGACCAGATCCTGCAATAAATGTTCTCTGGAGGCCTGATGGGATGCCATCATAAAATGAGTAGGGCAAGCAGAGCATCAAAGCAGGGCATGTCCTGACTTGGGTGCCATAAAATCTTACACGGGACCAGGGACTGGGGTCACACAGGGGGCGCTGCACCTAGCATCTGCAGAGTTATGATTTCAGAAATATTGAAATATTCCATATTAGAATCATGACATGAGGATGTTCTGTGTGCTGACAGTTCAAGCTTCAGAAACATAGAATTTGTCAGCAGATAAGAACAATTCAGCCCATCTAGTCTGCCCAGTTTTCATGATGTAATGTGTTTAAACCCCATTGGTCAGGTCCTATAGTGAGGAAAGCTTTATGTCTATTCCACGCTTGTTTCAATTCCCTCCCTGTATTAGCCTCCCCACTGCTGCTGGGAGACTGTTCCATTTATCTATTACCCTCTGAATAAAGTAAAACTTCCTTATGTTACATCTAAACCTCTGGCCTTCAGGTTTTAGGCCATGACCTATTGTTCTAACATTGCTCTTTCCTACAAGATATACATACAAGATCTTTTATCCTGTCCTGCAAACCACTTACCATTTTAAGCTCTCCTCTGAACTCTCTCTAACATGTCAAAATCCTTCTGGAGATGGGGTCTCCAGAACTGTACTAAATAATCTAAGTGAGGCCTTACCAGAGATCTGTAAAGTAACATAATAACCACCCTCTTTCTGCTACTAATACCTCTCCCTATGCAACCCAGCAGCCTGTTTGCTTTTTGAGAGGCTTTATTGCATTGTCTGCTTAACTTTAAGTCAACAGAAATAATTACTCCTAAGCCCTCTCTTTGGTGGTCCTAGAAGAGTGCCACCAATGCTGTATTCTGCCTTGGGATTTTTACATCCCAAGTGCCCTATTTTACATTTATTAATATTAAACTGCAGCTGCCACACTCTTGGCCACTTTTCTAATTTTCTTAAGTCATTCGCCATTTGAGTTATTCCACCCAGAATGCCTACCCTGTTACAGACCTTTGTATCATCTTCAAAAAGAAATACAATACCATTAACACCTTCTGTAACAAGTCCATTGAATATACACCATTAACTACAACCTTCTGCCTCCTATCACTCAACCTTTGGGCTATCCATTAAACTATTCTGGCATTCTGGCAATTTACTTCTATGAGGAACAGTGTCAAATATCTTACTAAAATCTAAATAGGCTATAGCAACAGCTCCTCCCTCGTCTATTATGTTAGTTACCAAGTCAAGTTCGACAAGGTCTTACTGTAGTAAACCTGGGCTGTCTCTGATCATTCAAACCATTTACTTCCAGATATTTAACATTCCTATGCTTTAGCATGGTTTCCATTAATTTGCCAGCTACTGATGTTAGACTTGCTGGTCTTAATTTATCCGAGTCTTCCCTACTACTTTTTTGTGCAAGGGTATCATGGTTACCAACTTCCATTCTTCTGGAACTACTCCCGTCATTAGCATACCTGGGAACTTCTGGGCTCCGGCTACCCGGAGCCTTCCCTTGCGGGACACGGCCAGGACTGTACACTGACGTCTGCGGGACGTCCCGCTTACGTCGGTGGGCGGTCCCACTGACATTGGTTGGCGGCCCCACTGACGTTAATGGGATTTCCCGCTGAAGTTGTGGCGTTCCCACTGATGTTAATGGGAGTTCCCGCTGACATCTGAGGCCTTCCCACTGACGTCGGGGGAGTTCCTGCTGATGGCAGCGGGAAACGCCCCCATTCAAAGAAAAATGGGCGGGGAGTGGGGCACGTCAAGACCCGGAGGATTCAGGTCTTGACCCGGAGAGTTCCCAGGTATGGTCATTAGTGACTGGTTAAATATATCTGCAAGTGGTTTTGCCAGTGGTTTTGAAGCTCTTTTAATAATTTGTGGTGAATGATAGGAAACATGGTGGGACATGGGTGACCTAACTGACAGGTAGATAGGGGGTGTTATTAACAAGGTACTATTAACAACAGAATATGAAATATTCAAATATCAGGCAGGACTGCCATGTTTTAGAACCCAGCTCATTAGGAGTAAAGTGTCCGGGCTACACACTCCCCCCCTCACATGACTGCCAAAGCATGGTCTCCCAGAGACAAAGAGAGAGATCCCATGAGAATGGGAACTTGAGAGCAATTTCTTTATATTTTGGACCAGGGTCACATTGAGAGATTCCCACGGATTTGTCTCGTCACAGTGTAAGAAGGAGACACCGAAGTCAGGTAGGACTGGAAAGGGATGGTCCAGAGAGCCGGGGTCAGGATACCGGAGAGCAGGAACGTCGTGGGAATAGCCGAGGTCAGGATACCGGAGAGCAGGAATGTCATGGGAAATAGCCGTGGTCAGGATACCGGAGAGCAGGAATGTCATGGAATAGCCGAGGTCAATAACAGGAAAACAACTGGAACACGTACTGAGATAGGCACTACCGAGATAGGCACGACCAACAGAAGGCTATGAGTTAGGGAGTCTCTTAAATAGGCACAGGAGTTTAGGCACTAATTGGAGTTTAACCGGCAAGTTTTCAAATTGCCGTTACGTCACTTCCGGCGCGGCTATCTTGTGTTTGGCGCTTCCGTAGTCTTCCAATATAAGTAAAAGTAGTACCTGCCTGCGCCACTAGGTGACGTGAAGTGGAATGGGTCTGAACTCCCGAACAGGACCTGTCTCCTGGCTGAAGCTGCTGGGAACATAACGTGGAGGTCTCCCTCGCCGTGGCAGCGGCTGCCTCTGTTGTGCAGAGGCGGGGGGGGTCTCCCCCTTCTTCGCGGTGGCTGCGGCTGGTGTGTAGAGGCGGGGGGTCTCCTCCTTCTTCGCGGCGGCTGCGGCTGCTGTGTGGAGGCAGGGGGACCTTCTCCTCCTAGAAGCGGCTGTGGTTGCCGTGCTGAGGCGGGGGGTCTCCCCCTTCTTCGCGGCGGCTGCTGCTGCTGCTGGTCCGAAGCGGGAGGTCTCCTTCTTCGCGGCAGCTGCGGCTGCCGGGCCGAAGCGGGGGTCTCCCCCTACCTCGCGATGACTGCGGTTGCCAGCCAGGAGACCCGGAGGATCTCCTTGCCAGGTATGTGACAGTACCCCTCCAGGGAAGGGTTGCGGATGAAGACCGTAAACACAGTAGAAGGCGGACTCTCCTGTAGACTCTTGTACAGCATTATTACAAGCAAATTCAGCTAAGGGCAACAAATCAACCCAATTGTCCTGATGGTGGTTGATAAAGATGTGCAGGTATTGCTCAAGATGCTGGTTAGCCCTCTCTGTAGCACCGTTGGACTGTGGGTGATACGTGGAAGAGAATGCCAGGGTGACACCCAACGCTCTCGTGAACTCGCGCCAAAAACGTGCAGTGAATTGGGTGCCATGGTTGGAGACGATCTCGGTGGGAACTCCATGGAGACGGACGATCTCCCGCAAGAATATGTCAGCCAACACAGAAGCCTTGGGAAGTCTCCTCAAGGGTATCATGTGGCCCATTTTCGAAAAACGATCAATGATCATAAGGATGACAGTGTATCCCTTGGAGTTGGGTAAGTCCACAATAAAGTCCAAGGCAATATGAGTCCAGGGCCTTGAAGGACGAGGCAATGGGTGGAGCAACCCAGCGGGGTGCCTTGGAAGACTTGTTGGCAGCGCACTTGACACAGGAAGGAACAAACAGGGCAGTGTCCTTAGTCCATTCTGGCCACCAAAATGTCCTGGACACGAGGTCCTTGGTACGTGCTAGTCCCGGGTGACCCGCTGTTTCTTGAACCATGGGATAGACGAAGCACACGGGTATGAAGGTGTGCAGTCACAAATAGTTTACCAGCCGGCACGGAGGCTGGAGCTCGGGCTTGTAATCCAGAGATGCGGTCTATTAAGGGAGACAGCGGAGATGCAGAGCAGCAAGGACTTTAGTAGGTACGATAGGCTCAGGCGCCCGACCCTCCTCCTCCTCTGGGAATGCATGCATCCGGGAGAGAGCGTCAGCCTTGACATTCTTGGAACCCGGACGATAAGTCAGAACAAACGAGAATCGGGAGAGAAACAAGGCCCATCTGGCCTGTCGAGGGTTGAGACACTTGGCGGTTTTGATATACTGTAGATTCTTGTGATCCGTCAGAATCAATGTGGGAACTGGAACGCCCTCCAGAAGATGACGCCACTCCTCCAACGCGAGGACGACAGCCAGAAGTTCCTTGTTTCCGATATCATACTTCCTTTTCGCCGGGGAGAATCTCCTGGAGAAGTAACCGCAAGGATGGAGAGGACCACTGTAGGAGATTCTTTGTGAAGGAACGGCACCAACTCCGGATTTGGATGCGTCGACCTCCAGAACAAACGGTAGTTGAGGATCAGGATGACGTAACAGAGGAGCGGTGGTAAATTTGGTCTTGAGTCGAGAGAAGGCGGAAATGGCCTCAGCAGACCATTTCAAGGTATTGGCCCGTTTCTTAGTAAGCGCCGTCAAAGGAGCAGCAATTTTGGAGTAGTCACGGATGAAACGTCTGTAATAATTGGCGAACCCCAAAAAACGCTGCAGGGGTTTCAGGCCCAGTGGTTGTGGCCAGTCTCTAATGGCTTGCACCTTGGATGGATCCATCTCGAACCCTGTGGGCATGATGACGTATCCCAGAAACGTCACTTTGCGAACCTCAAACGCACATTTCTCGAGTTTGGCATATAGTCCATGGAGCCGTAGCCGGGACAAAACGCGAGCAACATGAGCGCGGTGTGACGGCAAATCAGAAGAGTAGATCAAAATGTCATCCAGATACACCACGACAAGTCCCGAAGGCAATCATTAATAAATTCTTGGAAGACCGCCGGGGCGTTGCACAGCCCAAACGGCATCACCGTATATTCATAATGTCCAGAACGAGTATTGAAGGCAGTCTTCCCTTCGTCGTCGGCGCGGATTCGGACAAGATTGTAAGCACCCCGGAGATCCAACTTGGTGTAAATAGTGGCCCCACGTAGCCTATCAAAAAGTTCAGAAATTAGTGGAATGGGGTACGTGTTGCGCCTGGTAATCTTGTTCAGACCGCGATAATCGACGCATTGACCAAGCTCCCCGTTCTTCTTCTTCACGAAGAAGAAGCCTGCACCAGCGGGTGATATAGACCGGCGGATAAACCCTCGGCGAAGATTCTCCTCTATGTAAGATTCCATAGCTTTGGTCTCTGGAATGGAGGGTGGATAAACCCGGCCCCGGGGTGGCATGGTCCCAGGAAGCAGGTCAATCAGCAATCGTACGGCCTGTGCGGTGGTAACTTCTCAGCCTCTTTCTTATCAAAAACATCCGTGAAGTCTCGGTAAGGGTCAGGCAAAAGAGCGGTATCACTCGAGGATGCTGTCACCGCGGCATGTTTCAAAGGGGTGAGGCAATGAGCCCTGCAGGACGCACCCCAAGCGGTGATCTGAGTAGTAGACCAATCGATAGCAGGATTGTGTACTTGTAACCACGGAAATCCCAATATGATGGGAATGGAGGGAGAGCGGATCATGAGCAGCTGCAAGCATTCACTGTGTACTATGCCTACGGCAAGGTTGAGTGAAACCGTAGAGAGGGAAATCCGATCAGGAAGAAGCAGTCTTCCATCGATGGCCTCCACAGACAATGGTACAGGCAGGGATAGGGTGGGAATGTGTTGCTGGTCTCAAAAAACAGAGTCAATGAAGTTGCCGGCGGCACCGGAATTCAAGAAAGCCTACGTATCAACGAATCCAGTGGCCCAGACCAGACGAACCGGGACTGTCATACGGGTGGTGAAAACGTTAGGGGAAGGATTCACTATACCTATGGTAGGTTCCCCTCCCTGGCCTACCTAGGTGCGGGGGTTTCCCGGCCTGCTGGGACAGTGTCCGATGAGGTGACCCGAGAGGCCACAGTAAAAGCATAATCCCTCCCGTCTCCGCCTGTTCCTCTAGCGTTCAGATACCCGAGCAGCTCCCACCTGCATCGGTTCCTCAGGAGGTTCATAGGAGTTTTTTATCACACAAATTATAATTCAATTCTACATTTCCAGCTCCTGTTATATATCACTGTCAAACAACACCCCGATATGTGTTCAGCAACATCTTCCAAGTACAGTTATATGATCCATGCATGGGTTTGCCACATTTTTTAACTTTTGACATTGGGTCCTTCTGACCCCATGACATAATTCAGCCATCTTTGAAGCCGACCAATTCAATTTACCCCATCAAACCATATATTTTTAAGAACTAGACACACCAAGGTATTTTAAATGCTGGTATTTTAGCATTTCCTCTTCATAAATTCTACCACTAACCTTTGCCAAAGTTTGTTTCTTTTGGATTGTTTTCACACAAAACTTCAGGTATGAATTTATAGCTCCTGGTATATGTCACTGCCAAACAACATCCCCATTATGTGTTCAGCAACATGTACGAAAATATCACTTTTTTATATACATTTAGAGATTACTTTTAAAAGCATAACATCTTTTTGTGTGTAATTATCACTGATGTACATTGACTTCTGCATGCATTGGTAGTATTATATAGCTCTTATTATTTTATATATTTTAGGATTGCTTAGCATTTCATCACCTCAGTGATCTCTCAGTGGATTTTTATCTTTATCATGCCGCTGGTTTATAAGAGCCAGCTAATATCAAGAGCTGAGATAGGCTGTGCAAATCCAAAGATGAATACATGTTAAAGTGCTTTATGAAACAGCTGGAAGACAAAATAAAAAAAAAATATTGGATTTGAATTCTTTAGCACATTCCATCCAGTCCACAAAAAAACACAGAATAATTTAGATTTAAAAAGTGCCATGGATGGTGCTTCAGGGTTCAGCCAATGATGAAGTAAAAAAAATTAGAACGGAGTAGAACATAATCACCCCTTAAGGATTGGGCTGTTTCTTTTTCTACCCACATAATTTATATATATATATATATTTTCAGGACAAGAAGGGTTGGCCTATTTAATTTACCCCATGAAACCAGATATTTTTGAAAACTAGACACCCCAGGTTATTGATGGTATTTGAACACTTTCAAATTTTACTACACTACAAATGTTGTGGTGGTAATTAATTTGTAATAATATTGAGAAGTGGTAGAATATGTGAGATATACATAAAAACAAATTGTATATTCTAAAGTAGGTAGTGCTTGTAGAAAAAATGTTTACTCGTATTTAGGTGTTTCTTTCCAATTTTAAGCTGTAACATTTTGGGTGTACTGTGGGTGGAAAAATGGCACACGGTTGGTTTTATATTTGTTGAAGGAGAGCTGTCTCTTATATGTTTTTAGAATATTTATTAGAGTTTGCAAAACATGTAAAGGTACTGTTACAATTTTGATACATATTGTTGCAATGTTAATACATAGGATGATACTTTGTCATCTTAATTACCGTATAGCTACCTTCTGGACTGATGTGGAGATGCTTGTTCTCCAGGGGAAGAAACGGAAAGTTGTATTCCCTTTTTGCTTGTTTGGGGTGGAGTATAGCTCTTGAAAGTACCACCGAATATTTCCGGTGAGTGAAAGTACTTATATATCATTTCCTTGTCTACTCTTGGCTTGGAGATTTGTTGACCCATTGGTAATTTTCTTTTTTATGTATTCTTATTGTGTTTGTGCCCTTTCTAGCAAGTGGGTTTCCAGCAACCGCTTAGAATGAGTGTGTTCTAGAATTGCTTGCTCAGAAAGGTTCTGAATAACTGCCTGAAATGTCTCTCGCTCTTGCCTCTGTTTACATTCTTTGTTGACTTTCGCCACATATAAGATTATGTGTCCATGTATTAAGGCTTTTGTCGTCTCCGAAAAAAGGAGAGGATCTTGTGCATGCTGTATATTGTCATCCACATAATTACCCCATACTGTCTCTAGGAAATTTGCAAAGTCTGGTTTATGTGACAGATAAGCTAGGAAAGACCAGTGCCTGGTTTTCCTTAAGGGGATTTACAGTTTCATCAATATTGATGCTGGAGCATGATCTAAAATGTGTAAAGTGTGTATTTTTGTGTCACCTACTCTCGACAGGAGATGTAATGAGATGAGAGTCAAGTCTTGTCAGTGCATGATGAAACCTTGACAGGTTTGTGGGTTCAGTGCTTGCCAGGAGTCAATCAATCTCAGGCTGTGTGTAAGATTTGAGATACCTTCAGGGTGGTGCATTTGGGAGTGTTAAATTCTCCACCTAATATACCATTTGAAAGATAATTTTGTTATCATGGCACCTCTCAGTGGGTGAGAAATATTAGGCAGCAAGTGAACATTTTATCCTCAAAGTTGATGTGTTAGAAGCAGGAAAAATGGGCAAGCATAAGGATCTGAGCAACTTTCACAAATGCCAAATTATGATGGCTAGACGACTGGGTCAGAGTGTCTCTAAAACTGCATCTATTGTGGGCTGTTACCAGTCTGCAGGGGTCAGTAGGTCAAAAGGGGTCCAGGGAAGGAAAAGAGGTGAACCAGCAACTTAGTCAGGGGCAGCCAAGGCTTATTGATGCACATGGGGGAGGGGCAAAGGTTAGCGAGCTACTATAGCTCAAATTGCTGAAAAAGTTAATGCTGGTTCTGATAGAAAGGTGTTAGTTTGTTGCATATGGGGCTGCATAGTTGCAGACCAGTCAAGGTGCCCATGCTGACCCCTATCCACTACCAAAAGTGCCTACAACAGACACGTGAGCTGGGTACTGGACCATGGAGCAATGGAAGAAGGTGGACTGGTCTGATAAATCATATTTTCTTTTAGATCACATGGATGGCCAGGTGCATGTGCCTTGCTTACATAGAGAACACATGGCACCAGGATGCATTCATGGAGGCCCCACTTCTCAATTTACAGGACTTAAGGGATGTGCTGCTAATATCTTGGTGCCACAGCACACCTTCAGAATTTTAATCCCCAGATACTCTGTGGTGAAGAGAGCCCACGAAAAAAAAAGTAGGAATATGATGAGGGCCTAGGTCCAGGTTGAGGTACAATGCATGTGACTTCTGTTGATTGATCTTATATCCTGTGACCCAATCACAATCCTCAAAAGCATTAAGAGCCCAAGGGATAGTCTTACGGGGCCTAGAAAAAAAAATAAATAAAAGAGCATTCTAATCCAAACCGCTGGTAGTGTGATTAACCTGTATGGTGTCACAAATAAATTATCTTTATTCGGTTTGGGTATCAGAATTGTGCGGGCCTCAGTCATAGAATGTAACTGAATGTCTCCATTAAACAGACCCGTCAAAGTAGGGAAAGTGACTGGTGAAATTCCGTCAGGTAACCATCAGTTTCTCAGTCTTAAGGTATCAGACCACCTCATTTTCTGTGATAGGATAGAGTGATCCTCATCTGGTGATCATCAGATTATAAAAATCTTTTATTCCATAAAAGCCCTAAAACTGGGTTCTAATAAGGGGGATGGAGTGTCTAGGGGGTTTAGGATTGGCCATTCTGGCCAGAAAACTGTATGATTTGTTATCCCATCTGTAATATGACCTTACGGGAATAGTCCAGTAAGGCATAGGCCCTGGTATGAGGAAAGCATGCAGAAGATGTTTGGCCTGGTTGTATGCCTCCTCGCCACCTGGTATTGTAGTGCCAGATTAACTGTGTATGCGTCCATTAGCGTAGCGCATTTTCTATACACTGATCATCCATAACATTCTGACCACCTGCATAATATTGTGTAGGTCTCCCTTTTGCCACCAAAGCAGTCCTGACCCGTCAATGTTAGCTGCAGATCCTTTAGGTGCTGTAAGTTGTGAGGTGGGGCTTCCATGGATGCATCCTGGTGCCATGCTTTCTCCAGGTAAGCAAGGCATACGTGCCCGACCATGCACGTGATATAAAAGAATATTTATCAGACCAGGCCCCCTTCTTCCATTGCTCCGTGGTTCAGTTCTTATACTCACATGCCCATTGTAGGTGCTTTCGGCAGTGACACCTTTGGCAACAAACTGACACCTTTCTATCAGAATCAGCATTGACTTTTTCAGCTATGTGAGCTATACTAGCTTGTTTGTTGGATTTGACCACTTTAGCATGAGCTGTGTGCTTTTGTTACCAAGATGGCGCCTGCCGCTGCTGCGTCTGCTGGACTCCAATAAATAGACCAATATAAAGTATGAAAATGTGATTTCGCTTTGTGTTCTTATTAGGCAGATGTGTTTACATTTACCTCTGAGGAAGCCATTGCCGCATTGCATTAGGTGATGTAGGTGGTTTTAACACATATGCTGAGCAAAACATCTCCCAAAGGGTGTCATTAATTTTTGATGTGTACCTTTTGTACTTATGAAATACTTAAGAAAAAATATGATTATAGAAGTACAAATTTGAAATATGTTTTATTAAATAAGGACTGTTCTACCGCATTTGCTCGATTATAAGACAAGGTTTTTTTCAGAGCAAATGCTCTGAAAAATACCCCTCGTCTTCTAATCGGGGTCGTCTTCTAATCAGACCTCAAATAGAGGTTGACGTCTACACCGGAAGGAGGTGCGGCTAGCAGCTGGGGTTGTCTGCGTCCGTCGCCCAGACCTTCCCCGACTGTCAGAGATCAGAGTTCCCTGCACCGGTGCCCAAGAGCTCAACCCAAGGGGGGGAATTGGTTGCAAGGTGCCAAACTGAATTTAAATTCTAATGGTTTCTATCTTTTTTATGTATCCATCAATCTCAGCTCAAGGGTTCTGTTTTGATGCGCTGAGCATGCTGCCTCATTGTAGACCCCAATGTCTGGAAGATTTAAGCTCGGGTTACATTTTAATTGTTGCAGCTTGTGCAGACGTACACTAGATTGTTTGACATGCCAAGTGAATCCTTACTTAAGGCGTTACCTGTCAGTTTGTAATTAAGCTTGGGATTATAATTTGAAAAATTGGTTTTGGAAAGATGATCATTTTGAGTAAATGAATCATGTCTGCAAATGTCAAATGTAAGGGGCCCCATATTTCAGTTCACTCAACGCTTGATTTATGATCTTGGGGGTGGGTGGGCATATATGTTATGAGGGTTTTTGTTCAGTTTTATATGCAAGTAGTCAATATATGAAGATGCATACTGTAGACTAAAATGAGAGGTTTGAGGGACATATTGCTGGGCCCAAATAAAGTTGTCAAGCTAGTTACAGGAACATCAGTGTCATATTATTAAATGGGTTAGGGCCCCGGCTAGAGGTGGGGACCCATTCCAACTTCTATGTCAGCAAGAGTTCTATTGGAGTTTTGTCCTTGAAGCCAAACAACTCCAGGGCTTGAATTCGGAATGGGGTGTGGCTTATTTCCTCTAAGTAGTTATAAAGTTATATTTCCACTGGGTTTTTATTTGTTTATTCACATAAAGGTATTTTTATCCAATTCTTTGTAAACTAATGTATAAAACTAAACTATGTATAAATATATAAGGGGGCAGTACAGAGATCACTCCCAGGACCTATTTATACCCAGGACGGTATCTATAACAAGGGGACATCCTCTACGGCTGGAGGAAAGAAGGTTTCTACACCAGCACAGACGGGGGTTCTTTACAGTAAGAGCGGTGAGACTATGAAACTCTCTGCCAGAGGAAGTGGTAATGGTAAACTCAATAAAAGAGTTCAAAAGGAGCCTGGACGTGTTTCTTGAAAGCAATAATATTACAAGTTATGGATAGTAGATTAATAGGGACAGAACGTTGATCCAGGGATTTATTCTGATTGCCATATTTGGAGTCGGGAAGGAATTTTCCCCCTGGTATGGGGCAATTGGCATCTGCTTCATAAGGGTTTTTTTGCCTTCCTCTGGATCAACACGGTAGGGACACAATATGTATATAGGTTGAACTTGATGGACTTTGGTCTTTTTTCAACCTTATGAACTATGTTACTAATAACTTAATCTGAGCCCAAGTAAGATTTTTTCATGTCACTTTTATTAATTCTCTATTGTAGGTCAATCTTATTTATAAACATTTTCCATTAATATAATGTATAACATTTACTCACATTATATGACCTACCTTTATATTCATTGCATTTACATACAAGATTTTTTAAGGCAGTGTAATTTTCTTTTATTTTGTGTACCGTTTGTTCTTTTTATCTATCTTATCTATTTTGTGGTGCATGTATCTGATAACGTGTTACGACTGTGCCTTTGTTCACTCAGGGTATTTAGATCTAGACAGATCTTAAGGAAGGGATACCCATGATTACGTCCAAGTTGGACAAAACGCATCAGGCTGATCACAGGCTTGCTTTATGTTACCTCATACCATTATGATCTTAATCGTCTACAAATAAGTTACATTTAATTGAAGATGCCAAGGCTCGGCTCTCCAATTCACTTATGAATTGTTTCCGTTAGTTCAATAAATAAATCACAACAGGGATAGAATAGATCTGATTAGATTTGAAACATAGGACATCTTGCTTGCATGCTGTGATTTTTAGCTCAAACTGAGGATTCCTGCAAAATACGGTGATGAAAGAAGCATCTGCAAGAAAATTGGACTACTGTTAACACTGTTGTATACCACACGCCAACATCAGTGGATCTGAGTAAGAAGCATTCAGTATGTTGTGTACAGGTTATGGATATGATTAATGAATGGTTGACCAAGATAGTAAAATTTTAGAATTCCGAATAAGAGGCCAGGCAACTATCGAATGCTTTCTCAACATTTAAACTAAGATGTACCTGGTCTGATGCAACCTAGCATCCCTGTTATCGTCTTCCTGTAGTAGAATCCAATTAATGCGCTGTGAGAAGGAACACATGTTTGTATCTTATCTGTAATTACTTTGGTCAAAATTGTAATGTCTTGATTTAGGAAAGTGATTGGTAGGTGAGATTGAATGGTATAGAGGACTATATAGATATTTTATAGTATATATTTTTGAAAACTAGACAAGGTATTTTAAATGCTTGTATTTTAACCCTTTTATGCATGAGATTCTACCACCTGCCTTTGCCAAAGTTTGTAGTAATACCCCCCCCCCACACACACAAATTGAATTCATAGCTCCTCATATGTGTCACTATCAAACACCCCAATATGTGTTCAGCAACATCTCCCGATTGCAGTGATACCCCACATGCATGGGTTTGTCGGGTTGCTTTAAAATGCCACATTCCTTATCTTTGAGCCCAGCCACTCACAATTTACCCCATCAAACCATTGAGCACAAATGTAACTTTTTTTAAATTAAATTAGATACCCCCCCTTGGGTATTTGAAATGCTCTTATTTTAATTCTCTCTCAAATCTCGACAAAGAAAATGAAAATGCATTCAGCAGCTCAATACAGCAAGATATTTCCTTCTTTATTTAGATGTTTCAGATTTCATACTAGATTTTACAAGCTGGTGAACACTGGAAACTTATTCCCCACAGAACTAACACCACACAGTCCCAAGACAGTATAAATACATGGGTGAGCTAACATTAATACAGATCACCGTTTTATCAATTACATAGTAAAACAAATCATCAAGTATTTAAGTTACACTGCTCAAAAGGCATACAAAATAGACATTGAGCTCTGCACTGGATGTAGCAGAATCTCCAGAAAAAAATAAAAAAAATAAACCAAATGCTGAAAGTGTACAGAAAAAGAAATGACAGGTTCAGAAATCTTTAGCTACATTAAAGCACATACACTTTAAAAATATTTACGAAAAAGGGGTTTCTATAATTCCTGCACAAGACAAAGGCAACATTTTACTAGAAGAGGAAAATTAGGAAAAGATATGGTCCTCCATATCCAGGAGCACCGATAGGTGCATACATAAATGACAGTAAGGCTTTTTCTGGAGACTTGTACAATGTGGTAGGTGTGCTTCTGTAACAAACATTCCCCCAAAAGTGGATATGATCCAATTAAATGGTGCAATGGCAACAAAGAAATGAAAAGTAGTGATAATTTATGCAACACTGAAATGTTATGCAAATTTCACTTAAGCCATGGGAGAAGCTGTAACTATACCACTAGCTTTCATCCGATATGAATCCACACCTACTAAATTTATGGAAACCGAGATGTATAAAAATAAGGATCTACATGATTAAAATTGTGCTGGGATCAGCATATTCTCTACAAATTTACTTCCAATTGTAAATTTCCGAACACCAATGACCGTTTTAAAACTGCATGAGCAAAGTACATAAGCAAGGAGAACATTTATATACCACAAGTAAGCAAACCGAAGCTCAGTTCCATGGATATTAATTTAACCAACAGCAGCCTCCTTACTGAATGCTGTCAGACACATGTTTGGACAGTTCTGAAAGCTTCACTTGACCTATAAAACATTAACTGTGCATTAGCATTCAAGCCAGCCAATGTCTACTTTTCTTCCTCGTAGTCAGCAGAATATAATAGTGACCATCTTATTGAATGCAGCAGTTGTTTCGGTGACCGTTTGAATCTTTAAAGCGTAAACGCATCTTGGGACGATACTTTTCTAAGTAGAGCAACTGCTTGCTGTTGAAGGCTCCTCTGCGTTTTCTGTAAAAAAAAAAAAAAAAAAAAAAAAAAAAAAAGCCTATGTTTAAAGTTTAGGCAATAGTGTTGCAGTTTGCCTAAACCAAATATAAAATATTTGTTTTATTGTGAACGTCATCTGTACTGAAGTCCAATTTACCATTACACTCATGGGTCCCCTGCCAGATTTTTCCCATTAGGACTTTTTGCTAGCGCAAGTGGGTTAGAGGCTGACTCTACTTAATGTAGCACACCCATCCACACAGGCTACACAAAATTAACACATAAAAAACCCAACAGTTAACACATGTATGGATATTTAATTTTGGCAGAAAAAGGACATACCATAGCAGTACTAAAGATCAGAGGCCTGCATATAGCAACATACTATATAAAGGGGGTTACTGGTACAGGATGTGCAAGAGTAAGAATAATCTTGCCTATTCACGTTGAGTAAGGACTTATACTTACTGCCTTATAAACTGCACAGCATCTTCATATTTCATTCCACATTCAATGAGCGCAAGTGCAACAAGCACCGGAGCCCTAAAAAGTTAAAAAAAAAGTTATAAATGGTAGCGTCGGCCAGAAGTGCAGTCAAATTCTGGAGGGTCAGCTTGCACCCTGCAGATATTTCCAATAGCGTGCTCTCTAATGAGCATGCAGACCTTCCGACTGTCAGAACTCTCTTCACTGACAGTCGGGGGTGGTCTGCTCGATGAACACAGGCAACCCCCGCTGCTAACCGCACCTCTTTCCAGCTGCAGTCGAAGTTGTGTACGAGATTCGCGTAGACGTCTACCCGCTGCCCTGGCTACGCACCGGTGAGTCAGAAGCACCAGTAAGTTGGGGGGCATAAGACAGGAGGATCCAGGTCCCCTGCAGCGCTCGGGGGATCTGGATCTTAGTCTCAAAGGCAGAGACAAAAGTTGTTTGTAGCTTGGTGCTTAATATACAACTCTTTGAGTTTGCATACTTTCTTGTTAGGAGTTGAACGGCTTTCTAAACTTCTCACTAGGTAGATATGTTTGGCAAATAGGGGTTTGTTGACATTTAACCAAATCAACCTTTCATTGTCTACCAGCACTTTCAATAAATCAGTGTAAGAAATTACAAACTTATTACATTTTAGATAAAGGTTCAAGGTGCGAAGGTCTTGCACAGAACACATGAGACATTTTTCTAGTCTTTTCTAGTACAAGCATGGTAATAGCTTACCTTCCAAGCCCAGCTACACAATGCACTGCAATACAGCAGCCAGGTTCTTCACGAAATTTCCATTTCAAGAGATTCAACCAATCATCAACAATCTGATTAGATGGTGGAGCACCATCATCAAAGGGCCAGTCCTTAATGAGAAGGATAGTTTATTGTATAGACTATTTTAACTATGGTTACCATAAGCATAAGATTTTCTCATTGAATGCTATAAAGTTAATTTTCTATATATTATATAAATATAAATCACAAAAATCAGTTGTATAACATGGAAATGTAATGATGTTACATACCAGAACCTGAATGCCCTCTTTTTCTACCAATGCAGTGTCATAAGTGGCCTCACAAACTCTCACTACTGTTGTTACACCATATTTCTTAAGCTCCTAGGAAACAGAATAAAAAGGTTTATAAGAGCACAATTCATTAAAACTACAAATCCTACATTCAAGATTTATTTTTTGTGTATATTTTTTTTTTTATTGAAATCCAACATTGTTGCAACGGTTAAGATTTCGCATTTAACCATTATCCCCACGGAAGCATATATATGATTTTCAGTAGCTGATCACAACTCTAGTTCCTGGTTTAGCATTTTCATAGAAGTCTGAACCAGTAACTACAGCTGAGATCAGTTGATGAAAGCCATGCAGATGATCATAAGAGGGAGCGAACATTGAGGGCACTATGGTATACAAATGGAGTAATGTATAAGCTGCAGACATGTAGCAACGCATAACACAAATGGATGTTACTGCAATCCTGGATGTACCAGGAGTGAAGGTTTAGACTGTGGTATGGAACAGGGCTTGACAAACCCAGGCACCTAGAAATCGCTTCCTGGCACCTGGGGTTTTGCAAGAGAAAAGAGTACAAACTTGTCAAATTGATGCACCTTATGGTTTCCTGCAAAGGTTCGGTGCCAATTCAGTGACCCTGCTGGGCTTTCCATGGGGTACCCATTTAGGGTACTGTATTTACTGTATTCGCCATGGCAGAAGATAAGCAGCTACGTAGCAGGTTTCCAGTGTGTATTATTGTATAGTGTTAGCATGCGTGTATTAGTAGGACATTAGCTTGCATCTGTTACTGTATGCTTGGCCACGGCACTAGACTAGTTGCAGGAAGCTTGCATGTTCTGCAGACAGGTCTCCAAGAGGGGGCAATGTATGCATATATACTAGTCTATTAGTTTAAACAAGCCAAGGTACATGTCCCGAATATATAGTGTGAATATGGTTTAATATAAAACCTTGAAACAATCTTTGGCACGAACACTAAAACAAAAAGCTTGAAAAGTTGTGGTGTAATATACCCCTTGTCAAGGGTTAACTGCAGTACTGCACTGTATGCAGGCATGTTGTGTTGTATTGCCCCAATAATCATCCTTTGCTTGTATATCGGGGATCCATGCACAAATATAACCACACAATATGCACAATTTAGAGCATGATTTTTCACAAGTTAATTCACAGACCCAATTTTTAGTGCATGTGTAGACACATCTGTTCACCTGCCAGAATTACAAATAGACAAGCCTTTATATACAACCTTCAAAACATTTAGATATTCCTTATTTCAGTCTGAAGACACTACACATTTCTTTGCAGGACAGGCATTCAAGAGGCAGTATAAAATGTGTTTATGGAAAGTTTCATGTCTGGGCTTATCACTGTAGCAACCAACTGCCTGATGAAATGGAACAAACCATTGGTTGCCAAGGTAATAAGAACCTTTGTCTAAAATCAATAAAAAATGTAATTTAAAATGTTAATATCACATACCTCAATAAACTTGTTTAATGTTGCATTGGTTGGATTGTGTGTGATAAGGAATCTCATGTTCTTATAGGTTATCTCAACTGGAGCAGGGCGGTTCATACGAGCCATTTTGAAGACAGAAAAAGTGTGCAGCAATTTGTTGGGGGGGTGAACCCCGAAACTTGCTAAAAAAAAATTATATAGCAGAAGTCAGCTTCACTCTACTCCACGTAAAATTCAGTGCTAGCGTGGATGGAAGCAATGGAAGGGAAATGAACCTCCTTCACGAGAAGCAGCAAATCTTCAATCCAGTAATACTGAGGCAAAACAAATGCAGTGGACCGAGATTTACCCCATCCAGATTTCAGCCCCTTAAACAAAGTGCTCTTCCCAAATCAATCCAACACTTATTGTTGGATTGCTCTTAGGGGGGTTTCTTGGTGGAGTAGTAATGAATTTCTTTTACAGTTCACTTGTCTGCATAAAGGTCATGCTGTGCCTGGCAGTAGTCTCCACTGCCCTTCAGAAACTCCATAAATGTGTGACCAAGAACACCACAGAACTGCTGTAAAGGAAAGAGGAAAGTTATTTTACAAATATCAGAAACAAAGCCATAATAAATCAACCAGCTAACACTCTCACTGAACTGTGAGCATCCACCCCTCCACCATTATCTTGAAGTGGATACCAGAGCTCAACATCTGCATGGAAAAACTTGGGGATCCAAAAACAAGGGAATAGGTGGCTCGTTTGACAGGCACAAAAAAAAAAAAAACAAAACAAAAAAAAAACAACCTCAACAATAAGTTTGTTTTAAATCAGACTGCAAGTACATAAAAATACATTATAACTGTATAAATAAACCCACTGTATCCATATGATATACAGATGGTCATCCTTTCAGTCATATATGAAGGGGCGGTTAATGTTCGCCCTGTAATGGACACACTAGATTAAAATCATTGGCATATAGTGTGGTTTCCATATTACTTGAAGTTATTAAAATATTAGGGGCATTTTTGCAGTACGCATTCAAAAGACAGCCCCATTTGTTCTGAAATGTATACATAATGTGTGGGTTCACCAGTTGAGAAGCAGGAATGTGACATTTCCCCAACACTCGACTCGCAGTAACAGTTTTAAGATGGCTCAGTACACATTTGCACCAATTTTTCATTGCTGCCTGCTGTAAGCCAGTTAGACAACTATAAGAGATATACAGGCGGCAAGAAGATTTATGCCAATTTACAACCAACTGAAAATAAAACCAGCATACAAAACACAATTACTTTTGAGATTTCTTGTAGCTGACCAAGTTAATAAATCAGTGGGGGAAGTAATGATTAGATAAAATAGCATATATGGGTTAACAGGGTGTTTAAAGTACAAATACATGTTTTACAATAGTCAAAATTCCTCCCTAATCTTGACGTTTCCATGAAAGCAGCAAAATAGTTGCCAGGTAACAGTTTTGTCAGAACCAGCAACAGCATCTTTTACTTTGTTCTAAACAAGGTCCGAGTATCCAGCTACAATCACAGGCGCAAAACAAATGACCGCTACTATCGAGCACGGATATGGGATTTGTTAATTTAACAAAAATGTAAAAAACCATCTGGATACATTATAGCTTTAATATCTCAATTTTAATACTATAGTACAAGACTAAACCAAAACCGAGACTAACAAGATTACACAATCTTAACCCCTTCAATCCCCTATAGACGTATCAGGACGTCCAAAAAACTCCTATTAAGAAACCCCCATGGACGTCCCGCTGCACGGGAGATCAGGTTGTCGTTTGACAGTCTGGACTCCCCACTGACAGTAGAAGCCAGCATCGCTGGCTTTCTGCTGTCCGATGTGATGTAACAGCTCCCAGCATGAAAGCTGTTACATTTCAAACTGCCCGGTCGGGCATTCCCTTCCGGGTTGCGTCACTGCTGACATAACCTGGAAGGTCATCAGAGGACAGGATATCCCCTGCGGGGGGATATCCTGCCCTCCGATGAGGCACAGACGCTGCGATCTCTATGCATGTCTGTGAGACCACAGTGTGATCGCGGGGAGGGGAGTGAGAAACAATGTCTCACCCCACCGCCCTGAAACAGTGAAGGGGAAAAAAAGCCATTAATTCATTTAAAGAAAAAAAAAAAAGCATTGTGACATCACTGGCATGTTCAGGAGGTCCCTAAGAGTACCTCTAACCATTTTTGTGTAAAAGAATATATATATATATAAATAAATTAAAAACCTTACATCCTATTGCCCTAGCATAACATCTAGCCAGTATAACCCTCCTGCCCCCGTTCACAACCCCCAAACCTGTTAAGCCACAGGCATTAAAACTTATAAAAAAATGTACATCTTATCGTATGTTCCCTGGTGCTGGTAAAGTATGTAAAAATGTATATAAATTAGGTATTTCTGAAATCAGGACA
Organism: Spea multiplicata; assembly: GCA_009364415.1. Taxonomy (NCBI): domain Eukaryota; kingdom Metazoa; phylum Chordata; class Amphibia; order Anura; family Pelobatidae; genus Spea; species Spea multiplicata. Next base: position 37,058 of record VKOC01023644.1, read on the forward strand.
CTTGAATTGATAAAACTGAAGGGGATTTTCCATCACTTATTTTGAGGATTCAGAGGGAAAATTTAAAAAACAGGTTTTGAGGTACCAAAAACCGCTGGGATTGAAGGGGTTAAACATTTTATACAGAACCTAGACTCGGTATAAGTAGAACAAACCATGTGATAGTTTGGCTTGAAAACAATGCAATCCATTGATTTGACACTTGGTCACTTGTTCAGAAAGCCTGTTTCTCATTGAAGTGTCTCACAGGGTGATTAGGTCTGAAAAATATTACAGTGCCTGTAACTTGCACCTTGCGTTTGGTGTAAAGGTTTAGCCAAAGATTTGATTTTTTAATGAGGTTTTCTTTATGGAACCGGTTCTGTGGCACAGTCTCTGAAATTCATACGAATAAAGTTCCAGTTCATTTGTTCTCTCCCATTACTCCCAAAAAATCCCAATAAAGGCTACCAGAAATATCAGTAGCGCAAAGAGCAACAGTTAGTAGAAGGGGGAAGTCAAAACAGCAGTTTCCATGGTTGAAAAATCAGGTATGTTTCCAACTAAACTTATGTTTGTATAGTAAACAAAACATAGAAAGTCACAGAAAGTTAAGCATTCAATATTTTGTTTTTGTAATGTTTCTAGTGTCATGGCCCCATAACTTACTGTTGTCCAATGTGCCAAATCTGTACACCTTGGGCAACATCTATTGGAAAGGTAATAAGGCATTCTAATATTCCATCAAATTGCAAAATTCCAAAATGTGTAAGGATTACCACCACATTCACGCAAAACATTTCCAAACGGCAGTTTTAAGGTAGCCTAGGCAATTATACCCTACCTACATGTTTCCTTTTAAGGGATGGAATGTTTGACATAGGCCTACAGAACAAATTGATCAGGTTTTTCAGGATAATCAGTTTACGTCAGGAATTGTGCAGTAAGGAAAACACAACGGAAGGCATGTTGGTAGTTCACGCACATTTCCCCCCATGATTACCAGACTTGTACCATCTTTTAACTGTATGGTTTCAGTTTATAAAGTACTTTGCGATCCTCCACAAGGTGGTCAAAATTAAGATGGGCATTTCAGCAGTTGGGGGGCTTAAAATGTTTCACTGATGAACTTGTGAATTGCATCTTTGTCCCCCCCAACATATATTACGAATTCGTTATAAGGGTATGCAAAATTAGTTACAGGAGGACGCAAATTCTGAATAAGGGCTCGTTTGAACATAGTTGTGTTCTTTTTCTCTCCATGGCATATCAGCTCATCATGAGCTTTAAGTACTTATAACAACTCCAAGCATAGCCGATAGGCCTCGCAGTATACCCACCAAAAAACCGCTAGGGTATAGAAACTAGCATGTTAATTTCAGGATGCCATTACTGACCCCTGCAGACCATTTAGATGAATAAACGAAAAAAAAAAAAGCACATACTGATCCTCTGAACATGACCTAACTTGCCTGAACATCACCCACCCATTCAGGCACAATGAGCAGTTATTATACCCAGAGAAAGAAGGACTAGGTCAGAGAAGTGCAATACATGTCCGCCGGTAAAGCAAAGAGAAGAGAGAAAAAAAAAACAAAAAACATTGACCGGAAAGATCTTAAGAGCACGTCTCTACATTGAGAAATCCCGACATTCTATAAAACAAAGTTACTGTGGAGAAATTACACAATACGTAGGTCAGTGGCACTGGACAACACACGGAGTGCAGCTTAACATAAAAGGTATGCCAAGGTGACCAGCAAAAAGACTCATAAGGTCTCATACAAAACATACGACGAGGATAACGCAGCTGCGTTATAACTAGAAGCCATTAGGATAATACAAAGACTGCAGAGACAAGGCGAGAGATTTACAAAGCGGGCAGCGCTTACATAACACGCGTATCGCAGCCCTGCGTAGGAACCACGGGCGAACATACAATCTGTTAGGTCTACCATGTTAGCACAATGAGCAGCTGTGTGAACGCGCCAAGGGCAGAGTGTGGGAAAGAAAAGCGCCCATCGTGGTGACATGTTTTACAGCATACGCGTATGCTGTAAATCATGTCACCATGAAAATCTAAAAATCATGGGTAGCACCGCTGCGCCAATCGCGATATACGGGAAAAGCATGAAGGCTTCTCTCAAGCACATGTCAAAGATCAGAAGCAATACTTACAGGGATATGCTTACTCATTGAAGATAGTGGCTTAATCATACAGCCGGTTCCTAAGAAGAAGCGGTAGAGGAGCAAAGGGGCGGACGGTGATGGGGCATACAGCAAACTGCCGTGTGCCGTGTGCGAGGTGCGGTGTGACGGACTCCGGTGAAGCGCTTGACGCGGCTCCAACCACCTCCTCCTCCTATCACTGGTTTCTCCTTCGTGACCAGTACACAGCATGGGACGCGGCTCACGCACGGCAGAAAGCGACGCCGGCCACTTGCGTCACATGCCGAGCCTTATATATCGAGCATGACGTTGTCATGGCCGCAGCCAATCAATATAGGCGCACTTCATAGGAAAGGTGTGGGTTACGGCTGGTAAACGTGCCTCATTGACGTCAAGCCGCCAAAAGCCGGCGAGAACCGGTTGAACAACCAAAGAACCCACGTCGTGTGTGATGGAGGGGTGGGGCATTGTGTAGGTGGCGAGGGATAAACATATGCATTATGAGGCATAGCGGTGTATTGAATATCGTGCGTCTCGCTTATTTTTTTTCGTTTTATGTGTTTATTTTTTAAATGTGTTATTGTCGTTAAGTTTACACTTAATGACCCCAAGACCAGCCGGGTGTTCTGTAGTCGGCGCATTGCGTCAAAAGTAGATATGGCGCAGAGATTTCTAATCAAGCGTGCTAGTACTGTGTTCCCGATGTTAATAGTAGTTTTATGTTTTATAGATATATATATTTATATTAGATGATTCTGATTAAAGTACAATATGTAGGTAGTGTGTATAGTAATCTTAAATCCTTGTTGCTGTAAACATAATAGACTATTATCTGGGCAGGGATTTTACATAGACCTTTATTGACAGAACTGACAGAATGAATACAGTTAGAGCTGCAAAGTGACCTGAATATAGAGGTCAAAATGAAAAGGCCACACGTTAGGAGTCATCTAAAACAATAAAAGATGGCCTGTGGGATACAACATACCAAATATACAAAAGCTCTTCAGAGTGTATTACAGGACAAAATGGTTGCCCATTCCACAAAGCCCTCGAGTTATGAATACAGGTATGTTTGTTAGGGCTGGTTTTGTTTAATTCTTTTAATGTCACCCAGTACCGGGTCAAAATTACAGGTCCTGAGCTGGCAATTTAAAGTACTATTGTTGAGAATATTTACATGAAATATTTTAAATCTGAAACAGATAAGACTGACATTTCTTATTTATTTATTGGAGGGAAGAGGGATAGGAAGTTACGTCAGGTATTCGCTATAATGTCAGGCCACATTGAGGTTAACATGGGATCTGACATTGCTATCAGTTTATAGTTTGTGTATTTTATTTTGGAATTGTGTATTTGTATGTCTAAGGAAAACTATTAAATAAAGAATTAATTTAAAAAATCAAACCCTAAGATTTCTGATGTGCAGAAATCTATATAGGTTTCCGTCTGGTTACACACAGGGTTGATTTCTGTTTACCTGTCTTGCTGGATTTATTATGCAGTAGGAATTGCCGCTACCTATCCTGATGGGTAAAGCCCACCGTGGTGTATGTGTGAGAACTTACTCTAATCCATAAATAGGACATGAAAAGAAAATACTACTTATCCCAGTAGTCTAATGGCCCTCTGGATGGAAAGTGGAGGGAATTGGTACAGGGGTGTAACTATAAACCACAGGGCCCCTGCTTGAAAATTGCCAGGTCACACAAGCCCTTTGTGAACTATTTTGGACCAGCAAGGGGAGGCAGGAATGCAGCGTGGTCAAGTGGTTGCCTGGGCCCCCTAGGTTGGCAGGCCAGTTCATAGTTGAAACTCCTTTGACTAATTATGCCACTGTATTGATGTCTATGGTGTTTTAGGGAGGTACATAATGGCTAAAAGGATGTATGAAATGTTCATTTAAAAAATATAATTTCTGTGATACTATACTAAACATTGGCTTGTATGCTGCTATACAGGACCTGAAATTCACTATCCTTTTTAAGGTAAAGCAGGTTCCCAAAGCACAGCCATTTTTGGGTCTATTCACTAAAGTTTAGTGCTTGCAACTCCTATTAGCGCTCATCAAAAATACCTTGCATGCAAGCTTTAAAAAGCCTATAACTTTAACCCCTTGATGGCAATTGACGGTCCGAGTAAGTCATGCACTAACATCCAGTTAGTGACAATGGACGTGCCAGGACCGTCATGGCTTTAAACGTGTGCAGAAAGTGGTCTACGTTCACTTTCTGCACCCAAACGTTGTCGCTGTAATGCCTCGATGTCGAGGCATTCAGTAACACAGGGATTGGCATCAGGGCCCATGTTTGGCCCCTACCCGGGGCGTCAACTTCCACCATACACTGTAAGAGGTTAGGAAGTCATCAACTATCACCTCCTAAACTTTAATGGTGTCTCTGAAATGCCACTATAGAGAGGCATTCAGCGACACCGAACAGGCTGTGACCGTTCCGAGGAGTGGTCACAACCGCCACTGCGAGTGGCAAGATGGTGGCATGTCCTTCCAAAAAATGAAAGAGTTGAAAAAAGTTTCACAGAGGGTCTCTCCAGACCCTCCTGAGAACTCTGGCTCCCCTTGCAGATTGAATACAGGTACTGCATTCAACCATGCAAGTCAATGTAGCCCAGCTTTCTAATCACAATGTGATTAGTGAAATAAATGTAAAATAATAGTTTAAAAAAAAATGGTAACAATGTAAAAATTATTTCCCACTGATGTCACCATCAGGGGAACCTTCGAGTTCCAAGAAATATAAAAAAAAAATATATATATATATATAAAATATATTTTCACAAGCAAGTCTTTAAATTAGTGCTTTATCTTCAAACAATTCTCACATTAAAATACCCATTAAATGCCCATGGGGTGTCTACTTTAAAAAAATGTATGATTTGATGGGGTAAATTGAATTGGCTGGGTTTAACTTTCAATTTCCAATCTGAAAAATGCACACGTCCCAAATGTGGCCTTTTAGCCCCCAAACAACCCAACAAACCCATGCATGTGGGATATCACTGTACTCAGGAGATGTTGCTGAACACACACTGTGGTGTTGTGTGAAATTGACATATACCAGGAGCTGTAAATTTATACCTAAAGTACAATGTGTGGAAAAACTACACATAAAAAATGCTACTGCAAATTTGACAAAGGCTGGTGGTAACGTGTGCATGCAAAGAGTTGAAATATCAGCATATGCAATACCCTGGTGTTCTAGTTTTCAAAAATATATGGTTTTATAGGGAACACTGAATTGGCCAGGCTCAAATATGTACTAAATAGTTCAACATTGAAAAATGCGCATGCCCCAAATGTGGCCCTTTTACCCCCAAGCAGCTAGGCAAACCCATGCATGGGTGGTATCACTAATCGGGAGATGTTGCTGAACACATATTGGAGTGTTGGTTGACAGTGACACATACCAGGACCTTCTAATTCATACCTGAAGTAAAATGTGTGAAAAGAAGACTACCACAAAGTTTGGCATGGTGCTAGAATTAGTGCATGGAAAGAGTTCAGCACTAGCATTTGCAATACACTGGAGTATCTAGTCTTCAAAAATATATGATTTGGTGGGGTAAATTACATTGGCCAGTATCAAACATACCCCAAAGACTCGCTACTGAGGCATCTTAGCAACACTAGCTAAGCAAAGGAAGCGACTCGGGATCGCTTCCTAAACCCGTTTTTCGGCGGCGGGCACCGCCATGTTTGAAAGGTGTTTTTATTCGCCCCTAGGAGCGATCGTGGGGGGCCCAGAATGCTTTTTTGGTGTTGCTCAATGCTTCGATGTCGAGGCATTAGAGCAACACCGTTTGAATTGAAAAAAATCGATCACGGATCGATTTTTTCACCCGTTTTAACAGTTGACGGTCCTGGCACGTAAATTGTCGTAAATGACAAGTTTTTCTGTGACGTGCCCGGACCGGCAATTGTTATCAAGGGGTTAAACAGCCATTGTCATGAACGGTACAAAAAAGAAAATCAGCCATTGTCACAAAGGGGTTAAATGCAAGTTGGAGCTTCATTTCCAATTTGTAAATGTCACCATGCAACCCATAAATGCTGCCAAGGATAATGTTAATTAAATTGGGGTCCATGTCTCCCTTAACCCCTTCGTGACAAAGATTGATTCTATTTTTTGTACCCTTCGTGGCAATGGCTGTTTTATTGTTTCTGCTGTGTTTGTGTTTAGCTGTAATTTTCTCTTAGCCCATTTACTGAACCCACAAATGTATATTTTGGGTTTCAGGACAGAAGCTTTCTCAGAACGCCATTATTTTGTCATTATCATGTAATTTCCATATAATAAAAAATAATCAAATATACGGAAAAAAAAAAAAAACAAAAACATTTCTCACTTTTTATTATCATAAAAACTACTGAAAAAAAATCTGCTTAAAATAGATTCTACTATTTGTCCCGAGTTTAGAAATACCCAATGTTTTATGTTTTTTTGCTTTCTTCTGCACGTTATGGGGCAATAAGTACAAGTAGCGTTTTGCTAATTCAAAACCATTTTTCTCTGAATCTGGTAATTCTGTCTCCATGTGGTATTTGGGTCATCTTTGAAGCCGGCAAATTAAATTTACCCCACCAAACCATATATTTTTGAAATCTAGACACCCCAGGGTATTTCAGATGCTGATAGTTTAACCCTTTCCATGCACTAATCCTACCACCAGCCCTTGTTAAAGTTTTTGATAGTAATTGTTTTTGGTGTTTTTTTCACACACGTTGTACTTCAGGTGTGAAATTACAGCTCCTGGTATATGTGACTGTCACACAACAGCAACATCTCCTGAGTACAGTGATATATACCCACATGCATGGGTTTGTCAGATTGTTTGGGGGAAAAAGGGCCACATTTGAAACATGAGCAATTCAGTTTTTCAACTTGAAAGTTTTACATCTGGGTAAAGAAAAATGCTTGTACCCAACTATCAGTAGGGACAGGTTACAAGAAAGCCTGGCCTATCTCCAAGAAGGGATTTGATCTAGCACCTTAAGTGGTCCCTCATGCCACGGAATGGACACAGGGTTCACTTGACAGTGCAAATAAAAACGCTTAAAAATGGTGGAGCAAATAAAAGCTAAAAAACAGTAAATGTAACAAAAAAATTAAAAAAAAAATACAAAAATGGAGCAGGAACAAAAAAAAAAAATAAAAAATGGGAAACTGTGTGATACAGCTTGAAGCAGTCACCGACACAGAGTGCAGGTTTTCCAGGGCAATCTGGACAGTAAAATGTGGTGTCCTTTCTTTGCCCCCTGCTGTAGCATACCCTGCATCTCTTTTGGGGATTCTGCTTCTTTGCTGTAGGGGGATTTTAAAAATAAAATGGGTAGCCCCGATTATGCTGGCTCCCATCACCACTTGGGGACCAGGTGCATCACGGTACAAGATACTTGATATTACTTGGAGCTGAAACTGCAAAAAAGACAGTTTCAGCCCAGTGTATGCTTTTTTGTGCAACAAAAAAGCGTTATAGGTTGCATTTTGCATTAGATAAATTGCATCCTTCTTGTACCAGGCCTTTGTCTTCCTCATAATGAGGTAGGGCTGTAGGAGTTGATCTGACAGATCAACTCCACCCATGTGCTTGTTATAGGCCCTGATGCACACTGGCTTTCTAGTGACCCCAGCTCTGCCACGGACAGAAACCTCCACAGTTCTCTCATCGTGGATGGTGCTCAGCATGCACACTTCTTTTCTGTCCATGAACATCAATGCCAAGAGCTCCTCTTGACGTAGAGCTGAGGTCTCCCCCTTTCCTAGCCAGCTTCGTGCCAGATGTTGTGGGAAACCCAAGCGGTTCTTTTTTATAGTACCGCAAGCTATCGTATCGAAACAATACAGCAGCTTGAACAAAGGGACGCTTGTATAGAAGTTATCTACATACAAGCGGTAGCCTTTGTTCATAAGGGGGAATATTAGGTCCAAAACAATCTTGGCACTTGTGCCCAGATGTTCTGGGCAATCTGGAGGGTCAAGGTGGCTATCCTTACCCTTGTATACCCGGAAGGCATGAGTATACCTAGTCTTGCTCTTGCAGAGCTTATACACCTTCACTCCATATCTAGAGCGCTTGGAAGGAATATACTGCTTGAATCCCAACCTTCCTTTATATTTCATCAGGGATTCATCCACGCAGATATCTCTTCCAGGTGTATAAACCTCTGGAAACCTGGCTGCGAGATGGGTAATCAGGGGGCAGATTTTATAGAGCCTATCAAACTGGAGGTGCTTCTTAGGGGGGCACAGGCTGTTATTAAAATGCATGAAATGAAGAATAATTTCATACCTTTGCCTACCTATAGTCTGGGCATTAATGGAGGTACTACAGATGGGGCTGGTGCTCCAAATAGGAGTGCCCAGAATTTAAGATGTTCTGGCACCTCAATGGGAGTCCATGGTTGTTTTTAGGGCTAGTAGCACGGTGCTGCTGGGCATAAAGGTTAGTTTGTGCGACAATGTCTCCCAAGACATCTCCCACAAAAACCTGCACAAATTGCAGTGGAGTGAATCCTGTAACATCAATATTGATGCCAGGAATTCCAGAAAAAGGAGGTATAGCTGGCTTATACCTAGTAGGCACTACCCATGCCTCTGGTGCACTGCCACGACTACTTGTGGCAGGGGACCTAACAGCCACAGATACATCACTAGATGTATCTGTGAACTGACCAACGTCAAAATCTGACGCTGTATCAGTGACCTCAGAATCTGTGGCCAAAAAGGCATACGCCTCATCAGCTGTATACCTGCGCTGCATGGTTACAATTGCAGGAAGCAAAATAGCGGGAAAGGAAAGGGTTTATGGGTCTAATAATTAACAGTGAAAAAATTAAAAAAACACCGAAAAAAATGTAAAAAAGAAAATTAACCCCAAAAACAATTGCCACTATGCAAGTGATCAATGGCAAGGAAGGGGTTAATATCGAATGGGTGGCTCTTATAAGAGCCCCATGATTTATATATTTTATTGAGAATACCTGTCACACAACGATCTGTCTCTCTCCCTCACTAGAAGCAAGTGAAGGAGAGAGGCAGATCCAATACTGATCAAAGGCAATGTTTATAAACATTGCGTTTGATTTAGCATATCATGATCACTCTTCTGAGTGATCTGACTGCTGGGGGTGTTAATCACTGGGTGTCCATGACATCCAGCAACACCCCCCTATGATGACAGCAGGCGCCGGCCCCCGGATTGCTGGGCGCCGCAATCTTGAAACACCACGTGTGTTTTGAAGACAGCGGTAACGGGAAGGTAAGTAAAGCACTTAGCAATCGATCGCGAGACGCTTCCTTTGCTAAACAGGTTTTGATAAATACCTCGCTACTGAGGCATCTTAGCAACACTAGCTAAGCGAAGGCAGCAACTCACGATCGCTTCCTAAACCTGTTTTTCGGCGGCAGGCACCGCCATATTTGAAAGACATGCAGTCTTTCAAATAAGCTACTTTGTTCGCTTCTTTCGAGGCATTAGAGCAACAATGTTTGAGTGAAGAAATCGATCACAGATCGATTTTTTCACCCGTTTTAACAAATGCCGGTCCTAGCATGTGAATTGTCGTAAACGACTTGTTTTTCTGTGACGTGCCCGGACCGGCAATTGTCATCAAGGGGTTAAAGTTTCATTTAACCTCGATCCCCTGCTAATGAGGATAAAAAGTATAAGGAGACATACCCACAAGGGTTTTTTAATTATGGGGATCAAGGAGGGCAATCACCTCCTCTTGGTTAATACAAGGTCCTAGGGGTGCCTATTTCATTTAACAAATATATTTTTATTATCTTTAGTGTAGAACAGGGGGAGGGGGTTTATTATGTGAGTGAAGGACAATGCCCTGTAACTTTCTAAGTTTAAAGTTGCCAGCATGTGACTAAAGCCGACTCTGGTCACAAAATGTGCTGCTTCAGTGTTAGATATTTTTGTCAGATGTTACTATGGTATACTTAAGTATAATTACAAGCATTTCATAGGTGTCAAAGGCATTTATTGTCAATTACATTACATTTATGCAGAGTCAATATTTGCAGTGCTGACCCTCCTTTTTCAAGACCCCTGCAATCCACCCTGGCATGCTGTCAATTAAGTCCTGGTCCACATCTGAATGATGGCAGCCCATTCTTGCATCACCAATGCTTGGAGTTTGTTAGAATTTGTGGGTTTTTGTTTGTCCACCTGCCTTTTGAGTATTGACCACAAGTTCTCAATGGGATTAAGGCAGGGCTCGACAAATCCCAGGCGCCATGGCGACTGAGCATTTTGCCCTGGCGCCTAGGTGTTTGTCAACCTTTTAAATCCCCGAAAAACACCAGCACGCGGGGGCGCTGCTGCTGCAGGAAGACCTGCAATCGCGTTTTCAGCTGCCACAGGCAGCTTCAGGGAAGGGGGTTGAGTGTTGATTGAGTCAACACTCCCCCTGCTGCCTGATCGCTCCATGAGAGCGACAGTGCAGCGTTAACCCATTGTAGGGGTTAATTCCCGTTTTGCAGACCAGCAACAGCAAAAACAAGCCCCCACAAGCCCTTTAATGACTCCTGTAGGCATGGAAGCCTACAGCAGTCATCAAAGAGACTCCCCTGCAATAGCTGGTCTATAGAGGGTTCTTCGGTCTCCACACGAGTGAGACCAGCCCCAACCCTCCCCTGCTGCCTGATCGCTCCATGAGAGCGATAGTGCAGCATTAACCTCTTCTGTGCCACAACTGTGTGTGACACATTCGTGGCATTGCAGGGTTAACATTTGTCCCCACAAGCTTGTGGGGACTAAATATCAGTCAATGCTGTGCATTTAATTTTTTTTATTTTTTTTTACATTTTTTTAATTAAAAAAAAAGCACTGACCTGAAAGTCCAGGGTGCTTCCAGGTCAAATGCTGTGAGTTTAGTAAGTCGGCTGATGATCTTTTAGCTGGCGCCTAGATTCACAACAAATTTGTCAAGCCCTGGATTAAGGTCTAGGGAGTTTCCTGGCCATGGACCCAAAATTTCGATGTTTTGTTCCAGGAGCCACTTAGTTATTACTTTTGCCTTATGGTAAGGTGCTCCATGCAGGAAAAGGAAATGTTTGTCACCAAACTGTTCTTGGATGTTTGGGAGAAGTTGCTTGTGAAGGATGTGTGGGTACCATTCTTTATTCATGACTGTGTTCTTCGAAATTGTGAGTGAGCCCACTCCCTTGGCTGAGGAGCAACCCCACACATGAATGGTCTCAGGATGCTGAACTGTTGGCATGACAACAGGACTGATGGTAGCGCTCACCTTGTCTTCTCCAGATACATTTTTTTCTGGACGCCCCAAACAATCGGAAAGGGGATTCATCTGGGAACATGAGTTTACCCCAGTCCTCAGCAGTCCAATCTCTGTACCTTTTGCATAATATCAGTGTCTCCATGATGTTTTTCCTACAGAGAAGTGGCTTCTTGGCGCCAGGCCATACTTCAAAAGTCTTCGCCTCACTGTTTTAGGTGCAATCTTACTAGTAGCAATATCCTTGCCTGTGAAGCCCTTTTTGTGCACCACCCTCCTTTTAACCCCTTAACGTCCATTGACGGGTCAGGCACGCCATGGAAAGCGGTCACTTAACGACCTATGACGTGCCTGACACGTTATGTCATTAAGCAAGCTTAGAAAGTGACTGTTTAAATGGTGTTGCTGTAATGCCTCGATGTTGAGGCATTCAACAACACCGAGATCGGCTTCATGGGCCATGTCTGGCCCCTCCCCGTGGGCGTCAACATCCACCAAACACTGTATGGTAGCGGACGCACATTTTAAAAGATTAGGAGGCGATCAACGATCACCTCCGAAACTTCAATGGTGTTGCTGAAATGCTTAAAACACGAGGCATTCAGTGACACCGAACACTCGCCCCAACACCCTGCGAGTGATTTCGCCACTCGCAAGATGTCGGCCGTCATGTAAAAATAACAACAAAGTTGGAAAAGTTCGCTGGCTTCACTTGCAGGTTGAATACAGGTACCGCTCAGCTTTCTAATCACTATGTGATTAGTAAAATATTTAAAAAATATAAAAAAATTGTAACATTTAAAAATTATTATGCTCAGAGGAACCATCCAGTTCCAGCAAAATGTAAAAAAAAGTCCAAAAAGAATAAAAAATTAAAAGTTTATTTTTATGAGCAAGTGCTAAATTAGTGCTGTATCTTCCCAAAAATTTGACATGGAAAGATTAAAGTAAAAGCATTTCAAATACCCAAGGGGTGTCTAATTTAAAAAAAATGAATGGTTTTAATGGGGTAAATTGGAGTGGCGGGGCTCAAAGATAGGGCATAGGCACAGACTGACCAAAATCAGAGAAAAAAAGCGCACTTCCCAAATGTGGCCTTTTAACCCCAAACACCAGACAAACCCATGCATGGGCGATAACACTGTACTCGGGAGATGTTGCTGAACACACATTGGGGTGTTGTTTGATAGTAACGTATACCTGGAGCTATAAATTTATAACACAATTTGTGTGAAAAAAATACAAAAAAATTTACTACCACAAACTTTGGCAAAGGCTGGTGGTAATAATCTCATGGATGGTAAGGGTTAAAATACTAGCATTTGAAATACCTTGGGGTGTCTAGCTTTCAAAAATATATGGTTTGATAGCGTAAATTGAAATTAGCCAGCTTGAAAAGATACCCGAAATAACACATGGGGCAGAATGATCAGCTTGGGGAAAAAATGGTTTTAAAATAGCAAAATGATACTTGTACTTATTGCTCAATAACTTGCAGAAAAAAAGAAAAAAAAACATTGGGTCTTTCTTAACTCAGGAAAAATTGTAGAACCTAGGGCTGCAACAACTAATCGATAATAATTGATAATGAAAATCATTGCCAATGAATTTCATTATCGATTGGTTGAATCGATTTTTATCGATTATAAAATGAGGGTTTTTCAGAGCAAATGCTCGTTTTATAATCCGTTTCAGTGTGACTCACAGCAGCAGTTCCTACTTACAGTTCCTCCCTGCAGACGATTGGCCCCACCTATTTCCTTCTTCCAGTCCCTCTCTGCAGTCAGGTGCAGATTGGCCCCGCCTCTTTTCTTACAATGTCCGTATGGCTGTGACACTCATCTAACTGTGAGTATAAAATTAATATTTGGGCTGCTGAAATTAGGGGAAGGTGGGGGGTTAATTTAGGGCAGTAATGGTTAAATGGGGTGTTTAGGTTAATTTAGGGGCAGCTATTGTTAAATGGGGTGGTTAGGGTTCATTTAGGGGAGCTGTGGTAATGGGGTGTTTAGGGTTCATTTAGGGGCGAGCTGTGTTAATTGTAGTGTTAGGGTTAATTTTAGGGGCAAGCTGTTTGGTTGATGGGGTTGAGGTAAATTTAGGAGCAGTTGTGGTGTTGATGGGTTATTAGGGGCAGTTGTGGGGTCTTTAGGGTTAATTTAGGGACAGTTATGGTATATGGGATATAAGGCAAACGTGGGGAGGGTGGAGTGGCATATATGGGAGTCTGTGTGGCATATCTGGGAGTAAAAGGCATATGTGAGGAGGGCAGTGTGGCATGTCTGGGAGGCAGTGTGGCATATCAGGGGAGGAAGCAGTGGGTATCTGGGAGTATAAGGCACATGTGGGAGGGCGGTATGGCATATCTGGGAGGCAGTGTGGCAAGCCTGGGCTCAAATGTGTATAACTGGGGGGCAGGTTGGGAAATAAAAACAAGAAATGCATTTTATAAAAAAAAATGTATTCTGCTGTTTGTTTTTAACCCCTTAAGGACAATAGGGGTTCTTACTCGTAGTATATTGTGGGACAATGGCTCTTAACATTTTTCAATGTTGCTGTTTAGTTGTGATTTTCTTCTTTCTGATTTCATGCTCCCACACATATTATATATTGTTTTTTTCAGGACAAACAGGGCCTTCTTTAGATACCATGAATTTTATCATATCACCTAACTTGCTATAAAAAAATGATAAAATTTGGGTAATTTTGTTAAAAAATTATTTTTTCTCACTTTTTAAACAATAAACTTTTACTCATCTGCAAAAACTAATGAAAAAACCTGAACTAATGAAAAAGTAGATTCTACTATGTGTCCTGAGTTTAGAAATACCCAATGTTTTTATGTTTTTTTGCTTTTTTTTCTGCACGTTATGGGGCAAGTACAGGTAGCGTTTTGTTATTTCAAAACCATTTTTTCCAAATCTGGTCATTCTGCCCCCCATGTGCTGTTTCGGGTATCTTTGAAGCCGGCCAATGCAATTTACCCCATCAAATCATATATTTTTAAAAACTAGACACCCCAAGGTATTTGAAATGCTGGTATTTTAACCCTTTCCATGCACTGATTTTACCACCAGCCTTTGTGAAACTATATGCTAGTAAATTTTATTTGTATTTTTTTCACACATGTTGTACTTCAGGTATAAATTTACCGCTCCTGGTATATGTCCGTGTCAAACAACACCCCAATATGTGTTCAGTAACATCTCCTGAGCGCAGTGATACCCCACATGCATGGCATTTGTTGGGTTATTTGGGTGGTAAAAGGCCGCCTTTGTGAGGTGTGTATTTTTCTGCCATTTAGACATCTGCTCCTACTGCCCCCATGTTCCATATTTGGGACCCCATCAAATCATAAATTTTTTTATACTAGACACCATATGAGCATTTGTAACGCCAATTTTTAACTCTTTCCATGCAGGAATTATTGTGAATATAAAGTATTGTAGGACTTGCTTATTAAATGTATTTTTTTTGATGATCGGTGCGGCGGCGGCCATTTTTCTTCCAGGGAGGGCTGCCCTCTCCGGATCCACGGTCAGCCTCAATTGTCAGGCTTCCGTGGATGCTGCAAAGCCGCCGTTCGCGGCGATGCAGCTATTTAACGACAGCCCCTACATGTAAGGGCATTGTCGTTATCACGTGGATTGCCGTTAAGGGGTTAACATCCTGTTTGTTTATTAAATTATTTTAAATAAATTCAATATTTACATTCATTTTTTATCCGATTAATTTAAAAAATCTGCCAACTGATCAATTATGAAAATAATCGTTAGTTGCAGCCCTAGTAGAATCTATTCAGCAGGTTTTTTATTAGCTTTTTTGCATGAGTAAAATATATTTATTTATTATTATTTTTTATGGGAAATCAGATAATATAATCAAAACTATGGTATCTGATTAAGCCTTTTGTCCTGAAAAACACAATATATAACTTGTGTGAGTACCCTAAATGAGTGAGGAGAAAATTACATCTAAACGCGAGCACCGCAAAAGTGTTAAAACAGCCTCGGTCCCAAAGGGTACAAAAGGAAAACACAGCCTGGTCCTTAAAGAGTAAAGCTTCCAGTCTGTTATTCTACCTCAGTCAGCATAAAAGAGTGGTCCACTGTAACCTGTGTTAACGAGAGAATTGCTGGCATGATGTCAGCTGGCCTTTTTGGGGCTGGGCTGAAATGCAGTGGAAATGCTTTTTTGGGATTACGTTCATTTTCATGGCAAAGAGGGACTTTGCAATTGAGTACAATTCATTTGAGTGTTCTTTATAACAGTCTGGAGTATATGCAAATTGTGCTATAAAGTGCATAGTTGTCTATCAATCATGCTTAGTTAACCTCTGCTCCAGAGATATTGATTATTTTTTAGTAAAGAAATCTGGATGTGCACTAATTGATTTCCAATAACTGTAATCCACGCAATCATTGTACATTGTTTTTTTTTTTCTTGAACCAAAAAAAAAATCACTGAATGATTATATTAATTTATTCACAGAATAAACATCAACATCCCACTTCACTATTCCTTATGAATTGCCAACATTGGCAAGTTTCTCCAGCAAGAGCCTTGTGTAATGCACAAATTTAATATCTGAGAATTTTAAGAAACCACACCGATTTACCTATGCATTATACAGAGCCAGCCAAATTTCCTAAAGAATTAGACGCTTGCTGAGGTTGGACATATATAATGGATAATGAAGTCAAGGAGTTAATACCGCAACTCTTTAGTGATTAAACCCCATTGTCATTCAGCTGTAGAAAGTATAACGTTGCTGGCAGCGCTGTTTGTATAGATTATGCATTTCAGAGAAACAAATGGTGTTTAATTTAAAATGGCATTAGTTCGATGAGGCCACTAAACATCAAGTGTGTTGCATAGCTGAACAAAGGCAAAGGAAGACGGACCTTTTAATTTTTCCAATGGTTCTTTCCAATTGGCAAGGTTTAGGATTCAACCAGTATAGAACATTTCGTCACTCACAATGCATGTTAGAAGACATGATTTTAATGAGAAAGACATTCATAGAAATATATAATTCCAAAAATGTTGTGTTTTTTTAGGTGAAGCTACAGTTTTTACAAACACTAAATCAGTTGAGGACATTTATTGTGTAATGACAATGAATTAGATTGCAATCAATGTAATACTTTCAGATTTTGGGATCTAGGAACCTATCACCCGATAAACACTGTGAACTGTGTTTGAGATTTTTTTTAGATGCTTTTTGAGCCCAATAGAACCCTGTGAAGACTCCGAGCAGCATTCTTAGAGCAGCAGGCATCATGAAAACCAATGGTTTTAATTCCTATAACTCATTTAAATCAATAAAATGAATTGAATCCAATTAAAATACAAAATAATTAAGCCATAACTTGCAGTATAGGTATGAAGGAGAATGCCAGCTCAGAGGCAGACATCAAAGATGTACTTTACATACATAAATTAACTTCTCAGTTTATAAAAAAATCTGTAGAAATGTATATAATTTTTGACTATTTTGCTGCCCAATGAGATGAATGTAAGAGGGATCTCTGGTCTCCCCAGGGGCGTACCTAGAGAATTTATTAGTTAAATGATTAATTTAAACAAATAACATTTACTGAACAGATATGGTACAGCGTAATTCCCACCACTATACACTGAGACAGACATTGACCGTAGTGCAACATAACCCCTATTACTAAATACAAATCCAGACATTGACGTGGTAGGCCTCTGCTCTTAAAACAGCATGTCTGTGCCACCGCTACCCCTTTATTATTATTTATTGTTTTATATAGCGCCATCAAATTCCGTAGCGCTGTACAATGGGTAGACAGGACATAACAAGTAGTATGTAACATAACAAATTGACAACAGGTGAGGAGGGCCCTGCTCAAACGAGCTTACAGTCTAGAGGGAGTTGGGTTGTATTACACAAAAGGTAAAAGTGCCACTGTTGGGGATAGACCAGCCACGCTAGTAAAAGTATTTCAGGGGAGGGAGTAAGAAGGGTAAGCTAAAGGAATATGGGAGGAAAGGGGTTAATGTGCTATGTTGTAAGCATCCTTAAAGAAGTGGGTCTTGAGGGATTTTTTGAAGGAATAAAGGCAGGGGGAGAGACAGACAGACCGGGGGAGAGCATTCCAGAGGACAGGGGCAGCCCTTGAGAATTCTTGTAAGTGGGCATGAGAGCTAGAAATCAGAGGAGAGGACAGAAGGAGATCGTTGGATGAGCAGAGAGACTGGTTAGGAGTGTATTTAGAGATGAGTGAGGAGATGTAGGGAGGGGAACCGCTGTGAAGGGCTTTGAAAGTAAGAGTGAGGATTTTGAAATGAATCCTGAAGCGCACAGGCAGCCAGTGAAGAGACTGACAGAGGGGAGAAACGTTAGTAAAGCGATGTGAGAGGAAGATAAGTCTGGCAGCAGCATTCATGGTGGATTGTAGAAGGGTGAGATGGTTAAGAGGGAGACCGGCTAAGATAGAGTTAAGATAGAGTTACAGTAGTCAAGACGGGAGATAATCAGGGCAAGGCGATCAACGATCACCTCCTAAACTTAAATGGTGTCGCTGGAATGCCTCAATCAGGAGGCATCCAGCGACACCAAACACTTACCTCTGGATGGACTGTGACCGCTCCAGAGAACGGTCGCAGCCGCCGCTGCCGGTGATCTTCACCATCAGCAAGATGGCGGCCGCCCTGTAAAAAACACAATCAAGTTTTAAAAGTTCGCTAGATGGTCTCCAGACCCTCT
>VKOC01023648.1:0-17076 GCA_009364415.1 Spea multiplicata
AGCGCTGTATACAGTAATATAAACCCCCTCCGCTGTATACAGTAATATAACCCCCAGCGCTGTATACAGTAATATAACCCCCAGCGCTGTATACAGTAATATAACCCCCAGCGCTGTATACAGTAATATACCCCCAGCGCTGTATACAGTATACAGTAACACTACCCCCAGCGCTGTATACAGTAATATAACCCCCAGTGCTGTATGCAATGATAACCCCAGCACTACATACAATAATAACACCCCAGCTCTGTATACAGTAATAACCCCCACCGTTGTATACATTAACAGCCCCCAGTGCTTATTTTGTTCCAATAAACTTACTTTGTGATATTTTGGTGCCTTTTCCTGCTAATTCGCCAAACTGAACTCATTCTTTATGGCAATGCTAATGAAGTCCGTTCTGTCATAGACTTGTATTAGTCAGAGTGTCTGGTTGGGTGATTAAGACTAAACAATTCTGCAGACAGTATGATAAGGTGTCTGGGGTGTTTGTCTATTACATTGGGATAAGATAACAGCGAGAACTATGGGGCTTTCTGAAACATTATATTATATTATGCAAAAACTTTAACTATTGCAAAAAAGAAAACCAAGCAAAGTTTTTGGAAACTTAATTTTAAATTTATAATAAAAAGATTTTGGTTCTCCTTTAAACACGGATTTTGAAAGGGAAATTCATACAGGGTTTTTCTGTCAAACAAAATGAAGTAAGCCATCTAGGTGTATGGATGGGGGGATGAACGCATAGCTGCCAAGAGTCCTGAATTTGCTGGGAAAATCCTGACAACCCTATTTATGTCCTTGCTGTCGACTGTCTAGGCAGATGCTATTGTTAAATGGACTACTGGTAGCTTTGTTGGGCAGACTGGATGGGCCTTCTGGCTCTTATCTGCCGTCACTTTCTATGTTTCTATGTTTCTATGCAATGCCAAAATTGGGCTCCATGGGTCAAAGTTGGGGCACCCCATGACATCATGGTAACATTCACATACTGTTGACAGAGCTGATTGTGATGTCACACAGGGTTGCTTTGGAATGACGTGTTCGTCTTGTAGTGTACAAAATGGAATGAAGAAATATCTAAATCATGATATAATTCTGCACAGCAGTCTCTTGTACTGCTTTCCATCAAGGCCAGTGGAAATGTTAAAAATAACCATTTTTGAATTAGAAGAAAGAGGAAAAACATATTGTTATGTTTTTGTTGGGAGAGCATGAGGTCTCTACTAAATGTGGCAATTAAAGTTATGTAATCATTCTTCCCAAACAAACCCCCAAAGACAAATGCACTTAATTATAGCCAAGCGTACATCAAACGCAAGGACGTAGAATCCAAAAGGGCCCCCGACTTTTCGTTTGTTTGAGCTGAGAGCTGACTTGCACAATGCACACTATGTTGGAGCGGCTCGTGTTTCTGTTTACGTGAATAAAAATCATTATACAATTCTTCAAAATTCCAGAAAGGCTGCAAAACAAACTACGTTTATAGAGTCATGTAATCAAGTTAACATTCATTTAAGCTTTATAGTAGAGTCCGTTTCTGAATACAAATACCGTATATATTACCAAATTTCAAGGAATTTTCATTTATAGTAATTGGTATCCAT
The DNA here is from genome assembly GCA_009364415.1 of Spea multiplicata. Taxonomy (NCBI): domain Eukaryota; kingdom Metazoa; phylum Chordata; class Amphibia; order Anura; family Pelobatidae; genus Spea; species Spea multiplicata. Next base: position 1,611 of record VKOC01023648.1, read on the forward strand.
ACATGGGAACTTGTTGGCTCCCGCTGCCCGGAGCCTGCCCTTGCGGGACGTGGCCCCGACTACCCGCTAATGTCAGTGGGCGTTCCTGTAGATGTCAGTGGGCGTTCCTGCAGATGTCAGTGGGCGTTCCCGCAGATCGGAAACACCCTCTTTTAAAGGGGAAATGGGCATGTGAGGACAGCGCTGCCGTGACCCGGAGGATTTGGGTGTTGATTTGGGTGTTGATTTGGAGAAGTGACGCTTCTCCCTGGGTTCTCCAGCCCAAACCCGGAGAGTTCCCAGGTATGATGGTAGGAAATGATTTTGCTGTTCGCCTTATAGACAAAGGGTTCCAAAAAAACTATTCCAGACTTAGGTATTAAAGGATAATTATTCATTGGTGAACGAATCGTTTATTATGAAGGTAGCTGGTGACAAACTTAATCTACGTAAAGCCTGTTTTCCCATTACTGACTTTTTTGCTGTAGCCCCATTCATTCAGGTTGGGATTTTGTTTGGTATTTTCACTGTTTTAGTGCATAAAAAGAGCTCTGTTCACTAAGCTGCAGGTTTTACATATCGGGCAGGTCCCAGTTTAAGGGAATTAAAGCCATTTTGACTGCAGGGAAATCCTTAATTAAAAACTGTCTGGTAGGAATTGGCAGCAGCAAAAAAAAAAACTCAGTAATTCACCATTTATTGCCGATAGACCTATAAACCTATAGACAGTGGTGTTTTCTGGCTTGGGCAGCAAGTCCAAGAGGGCAAAGGTCTCCCTGTCTTATAATATGGAGCCAATCACCCTCTCGGGCAATTGGGCACGCTGTAGGGCAACTATTGAATGGACTGGTCAAATAGGAGATCGTTGTACCCCCCAACCAGCCCATTATTAAAATGTAGGACTGAGACGATTAAGCGCGGCCTCCGTAGCTCATTTGCCTCCTTAAAAGGCGGAGAGCTGGGATATGACATCCCAGTGGGATATGACATCATACCGCGATGCTCAGCCGTAAGGACGGCGGTGCGGAATCAAATTGGTTATCTGGGAAAGGTACGTCTTAAAGAAAAGACACTTTTTAAGAAATAAAACTTTTTACATTATTATGCACCCGTGTTGTCGATGAACTAAGCTGAGCTGTTCCCAGATACGTGTAGATATGAAAATAGTTAAAAGCGGATCTAGGACTCTTAATCCAGCCCCATAAAATGGTATAGAAGAATGTAGTACATAATCCTTAATTATTTGACTTTATGATCTCGGAATAGTTTTCATTCTTTCATTGCATTTCAAATCTAAAATATGAAATTGAATTGGCAAACATTCTGAAAAAAAAGACAAAGATAAGTGGTGTGATGACGGAATGATATTTCAATTTATAATCCAATACAGATGTATGGATATTGGACCTGACGCGATGATGTTACCTTCTGCCAAAAATGTGTCTCAACCTGGATTAAGGAAGAGGTTCATGAGCAGGACAGTTACTAGAAATTAAAATTTTACATGTCTGAGACAGGCCCAAGAAGATATTACATAAACACTGGAATGATGCATTTTGTGCATTATACTTGTTTTATGGTACTGTCTGCCTTAGGGGTAATCAGATAGCAACATAATTGTCTTGTGAGTGTGGTAGATTAGTGGAACAAACTCTCAGCAGAAGTGGTTGAGGTTAATATAAGAATTTAAACATGCATGGGATAGCCTTATCGCTTTAATCTAGGATAAGGTTTAAGTCTTTAAAGCAGAAAAGAATGGGCAGAATGTAATATTTTTACATTAGGCAGCACTCCCTGCAAATAATAAATTTATGTACAAGTGGATTATTCAATCCTTTACAAACGTTCAATGAATAAATACATATATGTCTCTCCATTCAACAGCAGGGCAAATATTTAGCTTTTACACCTGCTTTCTGAAAGAAAGTTTACACGTTCCCTGTACAAATATATGTCTTTTTTTTCTTCCTAAAACAGTCTAAGCAAACACTTTTATGTACCCCTTAATCATTCTACTGTACTTCTCATTTGAATACTTGCAGTTAAATAATATAAAAAAAACAATATTTTGATATCAAACCTGTTAAACTGGCTTTTTGGCCAAGTAAAAAAAGCAATATTCTGAGGAATTCATTTCATGATTAAAAGGAGCTCCGCTGCTTCGTTGCTATCCTCTTAAAGCGACAAAGTGGTAGTAGCTACATTTTATGCCTATTGGAATCCATTTTGCATTTTACTGAATGCAAATCTGGCATGAATTTTTTAGTTTATTACAGTAAAGAAAACAGACTTCATTCAGATTAGGCTCCTCCCCTGCCTGCCTTTACTGAATACAGGAAGTGTACTTAGGTACGATGTCTCCACATGCGCTGCACTGCTCCCATGGAAAGAGAGATGCGCAGCTAGTTGCAGCATTTGGCTAGCATGAGAACAAGAGCTTTAACATGCAAAGCAAGCGATAATAACATAAATGGTTTGCCAGATGTGAAAATAAACAATGCATTATTATATCCAGTTACTTTCAGATCTAGCTGATTTGGTATTAATAAACCTTAACTAGTGTCAGAAATCGTAATACTTTGGGTTAAGAACAGTGGGACCACCAGCTGCCCCCTCAGCCCTTCCATCCGTACTGCTGAGCATCGTGGTATGACATCATATCCAAGCATTCCACCTATGAAGAGCACGCAGAGCCGAGTGGAAATGAACTATGGAGGCTGTGCCGATATGGTGTGATATGGAGATCTCCCTTGTGACCGGCCCGTAGAGCAGCGGTGCTACAGGGTGCCTGATTGCCCTCTTGCGGTAGATGCCGCTTTGATGGACCTGCCAACGTAGGACTGGCCATGGTCGGTCTAGGCCAGAATACGCCAACGAAGAAGAAAGCTTTGAATAATTTCATGGGTTTTATATCTGAGGCTGGACTGGAATGTAACTAAGTTATCTGCAGCTGGAATTGTTACAAAAATAGTCTCTGCCCATATGTATAAAATTATTAACCCGGCAACATTCTTTTTAGACATAAGTTGCAAAACACACTACAAAATACACAACATATTATTGCGTATGTAAAATGGAAACAATACTATGTTCCTTATTTAAGTACATGTTACAAGTTCACATGCATAAAGCTACCCGAAAGTGGTTTGTTCATTAGAGTTTGTGGGAATGTTTGGGTTTCAAATCACTGAATTCAGTGCATTATGAAGGGCCACCCCTTGTAATAATCTCCTGCATTGGTGGGTAGCTCAGCCCGGTATAAAGCATAAAGACTAATCATTAAACCATGAATTTTACAGGGCCACCTTAATGTTTCAGAATGTATAGTAAAGTCTGCCAACCCCCTCGTTAGTGAATACATTGAAAAGTTGCTTATATTCATATTATACTCCATCATTATTAAGAAAGTTTAGTATTTCTACTTTTTTCATTGAAAATAACTTACGGGTTTAGCTTTTGATCCATACGGATCAATGTCATTAACTATTAAAATTATTTCTGCATGCCTAAGCAACAATTCACTTTTTTTGAAGTCATCAATCACCTCAATCACTGCTTATTAAAGATTTAGCTCTGCTGACAAACTTGAATGTCTTATGCAGAATAAAAATTGTGTGCTGATGTATATAAAATTAAGATGATGCTGCAGGATCAAAATGTTTGATCAAAATGAACCCTTTACCTGCTAGGGTAATGTCTTTTACTGGCCTTATATATATTATTCTGTGATATATATGATTCTGTGATAACCGACCTTATATATATCTATAAGCACACAACTTGTTAAAACAATTCCTTTATCAGTAAAAAGTGTTGGTCTATGCTCACCTCTTATAGAAAGTAACAAAGAGAGCAAATACACCATTATCAGCCATAACATTATGACCACCTGCCTAATATTGTGTGAGTCCCCCTTTTGCCGCTAGAACAGACCTGACCCATCGAGGCATGGACTCCACTAGTCCTCTGAAGGTGTGCTGTGGTTTTCGGCACCAATACGTTAGCAGCAGATCCTGTAAGTCCTGTAAGCTGCAATGTGCGGCCTCCATGGATGCGTTCTGGTGCCATGTGTTCTCCAGGTAAGTGACGCACCTGGCCATCCACGTGATGCAAAAGAAAACGTGATTCATCAGACCGGCCACCTTCTTTCATTGCCCTGTGGTCCAGTTCTTATGCTCACATACCCATTGCAGGCACTTTCAGCAGCGGACAGGGGTCAGCATGGGCTCCATGACTGGTCTGCGGCTACGCGGCCCCATCCACAACAAACTGTGATGCTCTGTGTGTTCTGACACCTTTCTATCAGAACCAGCATTGACTTTTTCAGAAAATTGAGCTACAGAAGCTCGTCTGTTGGATTTGACCACACAGGCCCAGCCTTCACCCCCCCCACGTACATCAATGAGCCTTGACTGCCCATGACCCTGTCACCGGTTCACTGCTTTTCCTTCCTTAGACCACTTTTGACCACTGCAGACTGGGAACCCCCCACAAGAGCTGAAGTTTTGGAGATTCTCTGACCCAGTCATCTAGCCATCACATTTTGCCCCTTGTCAAAGTTTCTTAGATCCTTACGCTGCCCATTTTTCCTGCGTCTAACACATTAACTTTAAGGACGAAATGTTCACTTACAACCTAAACCAGTGACAGGTGCCATGATGACAAATGTCAGTGCTCATAATGTTATGGCCGATCGCTGTGGAGGAAATACGTTTCCTTAGATGATGAAACCGAAGATAAAACTATAACCAGGTATGATGAAGAAATAAAAGTGAATTACATAAGCAAGAGCAACCATCAGGCCCGGACTCGCCATCTGGCCCACTGGACAAATGCTCAGTGGCCAATAAGTCACTCATTTAACTTTCCCCAGAGGTTTGGGTTCTTCGGCGTATAGCAGTGTGATGCCTCCGACTGGAGATGTCTCTTATATCTTATACAACATTCCATTCATAATACTGAGATAAACACTTAATTGTATCTAGTAGCCTGACTTAGCCAGAGTAACTTCTCTTTGCATAGCAATGTAACAGATGACACATGTTGTTTGTGGACCTGCATTGATCTACTTCATATTTCCAATTATAAGTGGGAATAGTGTGCCGCGGCCATGTTTGCGTAAATGTATTTACTTCTGGGATTTTTTCCCATCACACCAATGTCAATGGAACAAGGGGGGTGATTACGTGCTCATTAAACGTCTATGGATGCAATTAGCAGGGGGATTTACCATTTTCCACCAATTAAACATCTCTGAATGTCATTAGTGGATTAAAGCACCATTTATGAGTTCAATTAGTCAGAGATTTGCTTCATTAGCCCAATGAGTCCTATTTAGCACCATATCATTTTGTAATAGTAAGCAGAGATGACTGAGGTTATAAATATAATCAAACGAGAAGTATTTAATTCATTTTATTATCCTAATTATTTATTGTATTATTATATAGCACCATCATAATCCATTGCACTGTACAACTGGTAAAACATGTTGAGGTTCTGGAATTATAACCAGGGTACTGAATCAATGAACTTTGCCATAGAGTTCCATTCCTCATCTGTAATGACCCGTGATAATAAGCCCCTTTACAAAACCCCACCTCGTCTTTTTAAAAACCCAACTACTTTCCCTGTAGCCCATTGTGTTTGGCAAAAAAAATTCTCCCCCAGAGACCCACTGCTCCCGTTCCCCAAGACCTTTTATGTTTTTTGTGTTTTCTTTTAAAACTCTACCATTTCTCCTAGGGTCCCCATGTTAAAGAATTAGCCTCAGCCTCATGGTACGTGTCTCTAATGAAAACAATGCATAAGCATTCAACTTAGAGACATTGGCGGAGTACAACTGTGTGCGAGAAAATGAGGATACAATAAGCAATCCTCCCAGTTGCTCTAGAGCTATCCGGCAACAGGGTGCTATGCAACCTCCAGGGCCGGCCCAAGACTTAATGCTGCCTGGGGCGAAGTTTAAAATGCCAATCTCGCCCCCCCCACCGACGCCGGGGGGGGCAGCATTTTAAACTTCGCCGACGGCATTATCTACCCTTACCCCCCCCCCTTTGTACTTACCTTTAAACAGTCTGCAGCGAGTCTCCCTGCTCTGGCTTGTAATGCTGAGCCGGCGGAAATTGACGTCACTTCCGGCGCTCAGCATTACAAGCCGGCACCAGAGACCCGAACAGGGAGACTCGCCCGACAGAAGAAAGAGAGGGGCGCCGAGCGGCGGTAAACGAAAACCACTCGGCGCCCCCTCTCTCTCTCCTACCTTAAAAAAAAAACGCTTGGGGCGGCAATTGCCCCACTCGGCTCCATTGTAGGGCCGGCCCTGGCAACCTCTATAGCTCGCCTATACTTCTAAAGATGTAAAGCGCAAAGTACATTAAATAAAAAAATATTCGGAAATACAAGAACATATTATTCTCTCTGTTTCCAGATAATTTCACCAATGTAACACCAACTGCATTTTTAACTCGATTTATACGTTTTATATACCAGAAATCCTATGAAATTTAAGAAGAAGGTGAACTTTATTATCACTAAACTATGGCTCATAGTCTTGTCATAAACAGCAACTCCGGTTTGTTTGGATGGCGTCATTTACAAGTGTGCGTATGTGTATTCAATTTTACAAGGGGCTGCAAAAATTTATGAGATGTAATTGAGAGGTCTCTAAAGGTTTTAAATTATACTGCAATGTAAACTAGGGAAGGAGTATCTAATCACATCTGGACCAGTCTTGTAAAGTTATAAAAGGTTTGTTGATATACAAGTTAATGGTAAGGATTAACTTTGTAGAGTATCAGCAGTTAAGGGAGACTCTATAAACGTTACAGAGAACTATTGTTTAGCGTAGAGATGGCAGACTATGTCCTTGTGTGTGTGGGAAGGGTAGAGGAGAAAGCACTGACCCCGGTTATAGAACATGTCCTCCAATATTCCAAATGTCCAAAAATGTATATTTTAGTATAGATTTTTGTATGACGTTGGGATCTATTTACAGGGAAGAGTTTTCCGTAGTTTCAACTACCTGGTGTATAGTATGATTTATGAAAGCCCAACCACAGCGAGCTTCTGCCAGAGGAGCTTGGTTGGGCTTGTTTAAGGTGTAGAAATCAGTGAGTCTTCACTCTTTAAACTTTAGCCTTGTGCACCTGGAACAAATGGAAAATGGATTTGCCCTTTCAGTTCGGATGAGATTTGGAAGGCTTTTTGATTTGGAAACATTGCTGTTCTTCACCCTCTCTAACATTCTTTCTCGCTCACACTCTAACTCAGTGTGTGCTTAACTTCTCAACTGATTATGTGGCTCTTCCCTTATTATGAAGCCTCCAAGCACACCCTCTTCTCTGATTGGAGGAATGGAGGAGGCCCTGTCTTGAGAGAAAGATCATGAGTGTGAGAGGGCGAGAGAGAGAGAGAGAGAGAGAGAGAGAGAAAGATCATGAGTGTGAGAGGGCAAGAGAGAGTGAGAAAGAGTAAGAAAAAACAAAAATTCAAGTGCACAAGTCTACTTTAAACTATACATTTTTCAGGGCCATCTCAGCCCAGTGTATTATGTATTACTGTTAAGTTGTCAACAAGATGTACCTGGAAAGTTAGGCAAATTTCCTTTTTTTAGGATAAGAGAGACGTTGATGTGTTAATAAATGCCTGATCATCATATGACATACTGTGGTAGGGAAAATGCCAAAAAAGCAATAAAACACATGTCCTCATTATTTCCCTGTATATACTAAACCAAACAGAAGTAATGAAAACGTAATGTTCTTGTTAGTAGCCGAAATCATAAATAAATGTAATATATCAGACAGGGTAGGTTTTGTGAAACACATAACAGTTTATTGTATGTTAATGAACCTTCTTAGATGTGAAGTGACTCTAAAGCGACTCATTTAAAATGTGGCTACTACTATCCTGTTGTTCTTGATGGGAAGGACCCTACAGGAGTTACATCCTAAAACACTTGGATCTAATCTCTAAGATGTTTCATGCCCTAGCATGCTAACGCTCTCAAAACAACTTGCAGATTCACTAATCTCTGAGTTATTTGTGAGTATCTGCAACTGTTTGCAAATTATGAGAGTTAAAGGGGGGGCATGCAAGAGTATGCAAGTGCAATGTGAACTCGTATGTCCTCATCTATTACTCGTAAAATTTCCCATTTGTACCCTGTTGAGTCTCCCGTCCTCCACCTACCGGTGGGTGTCAGCATTGGTGTACTGAGGCATGTGCTGAGCTCCGTTATACCCCATCTGCTGGCAGGGGAGAGCCCAGGCTGGGGGAGATGCCCCTGCCCATGCAAAAGTGATGATGTACTGTTACATCCTAAGAGGCATCTTGTTTTAGCGTTTATGGAGGTGCCTCATCATCAGTAGGGTTGAGAGGGGGTTAAACCTGCATGCACTCTCATACATGTTCATTTCATGCATGTGAGTGTATGCAATTTTTATTTTCTTTTTTGCGAGTGCTAAGGTGATTTGGCTTTAGTGAATCTGCAATCTGGCCTACTGGTAACTTTTAAACATTTTAGAGGAAAATGGAGTAGTTCCAAGAAATATAATCTTTCTAAAAATCCCATTTTAATTCCAGGTCAGCTTTGATTCTCCACAACTGAGCCACTCCAACTAACCACCTAAAATGATGTAAGTGGCAATTTGCCGTAAGTGGCAATTTGCCACTTCAATGGTATTGACAATTGTGCTTTCAAAACAAGAAAACATTCCACAAGTATTGTCGAAAATATACAATTTACAATTTGAACATCCTTGTCATTTTCATATCAGAAAATACACACAGAAGGTATGCTTAAATTAAAAGGTTTCAATCTAGAGATTGTTTTACTAAAGCCACATGGTTTTTTTAATGTATAATTTGTGTGTTTGGATTTAGGGACATTGTTAAAAATCATGACTTTGCAAGGCCCAGTAAAGTGGGATTTAGTGCACTGATACCATGTCCCTGTTTTTAAATTTTTAAGCCTATTTTAAGTGGCAAAAGCTAACTTCTCTTAATGCTGGAAAAAAAATTCTAGCGAATAAGCAATTATTTCTAGATCTCCTATTTAATGGACAGACACTCCGACTCCTTAGTATACTGCCTGTGATAAACAATAGAATGCCTTGGTCTTAATCATCCGGTCGACACCCACCCATGTCGCCTGTAATAAACAAACAAATAAACAGATAAACAAAAAAGATAAAGCCAGTTTTTTGCCAGTGAAGACCTACATTACTGTACGCGGATTTTATGCTCAAGGAGAAAAATATTTTTTTCCATCGAACTCCCCCTCGGTAATATTTCTCAGCGTTCAGTCTTCTGGTGACTGATGATGTGTTAACATGGACCTAACTCTCATGACTATAAGTCATCTTTCCGCCCCCACTATACCGTCTTGCATACTTGTGCAATGTGGTTGAATTCAAATGTTCAATGGTGCATAATTTTCAATTTCCTCAAAATTGTATTTAATTTACTGCCCCCCCCCCTTCGAAATAAGTTTCTGCAAAAGATTTTACTTGGAGATTTTCACAACCTCACAAGGTCCAGTGATTGGAGGTGACTACATGGACATGGTATTCACTAATAATATTGGGAATTATGCAGAAAAAGAGGTTCAGGCCCAAAGCTGTAACGCCGATCGTATCGCCATAGCAGCCAATGGAATGGTACAAATAGCAGGCCCACTTCATTGAGAACAGTGCTTTATGACACAGACACAGTGCAATGTTGATATCCTCTGATGTAATAATTTGGCATCATATTAAGCCAACTGTTGGCATCTGAATAGTCAGAAGACACTTTTCCTGCTCCAAGGCTTTTATCATCAACGAAATGGCCAGCCGGAGCAGCAGAAGTCACGGCCGTAGACAACGCAGGCGATCGCCAACACATCAGAGATGGAGCAGGAGGCAAAGAACCCACAGAAGAGGTACTTATCTCATCAGTTCTCAGTGTGGCTTCTTAACTGGACTGGAGTGCAGACTCCTAGCATGAATTGCAGTTTTTTTAAATCTCATTAACTCATTGAGTGTGAGTAGTCGTATAAAATTTCATTATACTGAGTACAATGACCACATTTGGGAATCCTAATCTTTATTCATTTTCTCAATAATACTGACTTTCGAACGGTATAAGGAAGCGGGTCTGATCCACTCATATTTATCAATTAAAGGCTTTCTTGTTCCTTTTCAGGCCGGCGTGTTCTCCATTACTACTACTACAGAATCGTGGCTTAGACCAGAGAGAGACTCGTTCCCGCTTCCATCAACTTCTGTTACAAGATGCAGGATTCCAAATGAGTAACAACAAAAGAAGAAAGCGTTGTCTTTGTGGATGAACGTTAACAAAAATCCCAAAGCAGGAAATGTAACGGTCACCGAATTGTTATTTATTTTATTGACACAATGACTTTAATGGATTTTTTAAATATAATTTCACCGATTTATCATAATATTGCATCGTTACATCCCTATGCTGTATGTTGTAAACATGTATGTAGGTCTGTGTCTCCCTTAGCGCATGTATAGTTAAATTCATCACATGTGTAAGCGGCAGGGGGTCCTTAGATCTTGTCGCTCGGGCCCCTTAAAACCTAGACCTGGCCCTGCCACCACAATAAATACTACTGCAGAAGTTTCGTCTAAACTTGGCCGGGATCTTACTGTCAAGAACAAGACTCTGTTTGTCTAATGTAAACAGGCGCTCTTGCCAATATGGAGAGCCGATACAGAACACGAAAGGCGTAACTCTTTCCCTGCTGGAAGATCTAGCAGTTAGTTAATATATTAAGTCTAACCTTAGAAACTCATCACAATTGAAAACATTAAAACAGGGCAAATGGGTATTTTTTGTTTGCTTTGTGTCCTTCTTTATCACAATTCTCAAAAAATGTAATTTTTTAAAATCTGATCATCGGGTTAGTACAATAGTATTCGGGATCGTATTCCACTTCCCAGCGTAGACAGTTCCGTTGGCATACGGCAAATATGAATAGTTTGGGTAAATACGAAAACTAGACAAGAGTTTGGCTATTGCAGTTTAATGCAAAAAAAGGACAATGACGTGTTAGTTGTTATTAGTTATTAATGTATAATAAGTATGGAGAGGGTCTAAAGAAAGGCATGGTCCATGGTTAATAAATAATGGTTAATAAAACTGGAATGGGGGATAAAATGGAAGAATTTAAATACTAAAAGAGAAACAATTAGATACAACATTAAAGAATATTTCAAATGAGGATACAAGCTAGATACAAAAAGAAACGTAGTACGCATAGCGATCTAAGTCTTAGGAGGACGTTCTATCCACTATATTCAGCTTAATGCATAAGATAAATGTGTCTTCTTTAAAACAAGGATTTAAGAGAACCGCATTACCCCCCCCCCAATCTACATAGAATTTGCTGCTTTATTCTAGAATAATAATAATTTAAAGTCCACCCATGAATTCTGTATTCTAAGAATCGGAAGAATTTACATTGGAACATAATGAATGGGAAAGAGTGTGACAGTAAGCATACATGTTCCTGGGTTTATACATAATTCTACTTCTCATCACTTGTACTTTGAGATGGGGTCCCTACAAACCCCCAGCCTTCCCTAATTAACCGGATTAATTAATCAAAGGATATTCAATTAACTAGATGTCTGTCTGCAAAACTGAAGAGTGCCTTGATTGCTCCATGGTCACAACAACAAAGGGTTACCCAAAGGGAGACATTGCTTTTGAAACGTACCTCTCACAGGCAGCCTAGGGGCGAGCTGGCAAGGGGGCAATTGCTGATTTAGAGATTTGGGGCAACTTTACATCCATACATGATCCTTTCTGTGCTCCTTTTATGGGCTTCCTCTGTAGTTCCTTTTTGTAAGTGTATTTTGGGCCGGACTGGACATTACATACTTAGGGTATTCACACATAGATGCTACTGCTGGGAGGCAACAAGCATTTTATATAGGTGTTGGCGGACGTATCATGGAATTAAAGTAGGCCGGCTACCAACGGTTCTAATTTCATTTCTTTGTTTTATAAAGTAACAGCTCATTTTGCTAAAAAACCCTTTTTTAATGATTACATGAACGCTTATCCAACTCAGACCCTAATCAGTCATTGGTCTTGTCTTGTGCCTATGCCATGTAGGTTTAAATTCTGTCACTATATTAACCTCCACCACTTCTGATGGGAGGCTGTTCCACCCATCTACTACCCTCGCAGTAAAGTAAAACTTTCTTACATTACATCTAAACCTCTGACCCTCTAGTTATGACCACTTGTTCCAATGTCACAATCACCCCCAAAATATATGGAAGCTATGAAGGTGACCTTGACTAATAAACACATATAATTCCTAATTCAGTGACATATAACTAAGCAGAGGAATAGTCTAGCGGCTTGTTTTTTTTTTTGTTGTGTTACAGTCCACGTGTTGGCATTAAAAAAAGGAATTGTCACTGATATATTTTTTTTGCCTGCCGGCCAGATGCAGCTTTTTATTTGAGCTTTCTACGGTCTCAAATGTAACTGTAAGAATATATATATATTTCGGTATATATATATATATACCGGTATATATATATGTTTTATTTGCTCCAATATAGTTTTCTATTGATTTCAGTGAAGCGTTTTTAACCAGCCACTGTCTAGATCACTATTTTGGCTTTTAGTCTGGGAGTTGAACCACAAACTGGGTATTTTCAACAGCTGATAACAGCAATTAAGTTTGGGAAAGGTCACCTAATTGAGCCCAAGACCTTCTCTAAGTGCCTTTGTAGTTCTAGAATACTTCTGCCACTCCAGACAAAGGAGAAGGGGATATATTTTCTAAATCCCTACCAAACAGGTTTGAGTTACAGGTGCAATCTATTGAAAGACGGCTTCAGGTGCAAATGAATCCGAGGAGCCGTCATAAAACAGATATTGGCGACGTGGACAATAAAAAGACCCTATTATTGTATGAAAGGCAGTATGTGAAGGCCAGGGTGTCACGTCATGCGAATGAAACTGCACCCAACCCAACAGTCACAAATTGTCAGGATCACCTATCCATTCTAAAGATCCTTCTCAGCTAATATTTTACTGGCAGGCATGGAAATCTATGACGCAGCCATTAGTTGTTACTGCGAGGCCTTGACAGAAAAGCAAGTTTTCTCCATTAAAAGAACATGAAATGGCTCAGAAATCCAGCGCAGACGGGGTTAATGTTGTAAATGATTTGTAGCTGGAAATGGTTGATTTTTAATGAAATCTTCATAGGCGTACAGCGGCCCTTTATCACTCCCATCACTCCTGGGTTCCAATGGCCCTTTATCACTCCCATCACTCCTGATCCAAACGGCCCTTTTATTCACTCCCATCACTCCTGTGATCCAACGGCCCTATTAAATCAACTCCCATCACTCCTGTGATCAATGGCCTTTATCACTCCGCATCACTCTGGTTCCAATGGCCCTATTATCACTCGCCATCACTTCCTGTGATCGCAAACGGCCCTTTTAATCACTACCATCACTCTGTTGATCCAAAGGCCCTTTATCACTCCATCACTCCTGTGATCCAATGGCCCTTTTATACTCCGCATCCTCCTGTGTTCTAGTGGCCCTTTATCACTCCATCACTCCTGGGTCAATGGCCCTTTATCACTCCCATCACTCCTGTGTCCCAATGGCCCTTTATCACTCCCATCACTCCTGACACTGACATTACATACTAGTGATGGCTTCTGATCAACCAGTATCGATCACCACGGAGAGTGTATAATTGTATGCGATTATTAAAGGGGGCCAAAACTATTTAGGTGACTACGAGATAACTACTTTTGGATAACGTATCCAGAACAATACCAGCCTTTATTTATCTACATAAACGAATTTACCCACACACTTTACTGCTGTTTGTACACACATTATGGGGTTTGTATTGCTGTGATCCACCCATGTACACAAACATTACAGGGCAGCGGGTTAGCGAAGACGACTCGGGTCCCAAAGACAGACTGTCGCTTCTAAAGAGGGGCACACAGGGGCTCGGGGAAGCCAAGTGTGATCTGGCTGTTACAGTAAAAGCTAATAAAGGACATTTATTGTGACAATAACTATGTATCTATGTCTGAGTGAGAAGCCCAATGAAAAAAAAAGGTCTCCTTGAGCATAAACCCCAGTGCTGTATACAATAATAACCCCCAGCGCTGTATACATTAAAAACCCCCAGCACTGTATACAGTAATAACCCCAGCGCTGTATATATATTTTAATAACCCCCCCCCAGCGCTGTATACAGTAAGAACCCCCAGTGCTGTATACAGTAATAACTCCCTGGTTTTATCTCATTTTGTTCTAATAAACTCCCTTTATCTGCAAACCTGGAGCTGCCGTTGCTGTCAGCCATGTGATATTTTGGGTGACTTTCCCGGCTCAAACACCACACTGATGGCTATGCTACTGAAGTCTGTTCCGCCATAGACTTTCATTAGTCAGAGTCAGGCCCGGACTGGGACAAAAAATAGGCCCGGGCATTTAAGCCTGAGCAGCCCATATTTATTTATTGTTAAAGCCCACCCTTCATGTACCATCTTTGCATTTAATCATTCACACAAATCATTAACACATTCATTAATGCAGTCTCACAAATCATTCAAGCAATTCATCCTCACATGAATTCATTAATTCTCATACGCATTCACACTACCCCCTCTCTTCATCTTATCTGCCCCTTCTCACTATGTTCCCCCTTTTCACTATGTAACCCCCTTCCCCACTTCAAAGAGGGAGAGGGTAGATAGTTAGGAGGGAGTAGTTGCGGCGGGCTTAAGGGGCTCTGTGTTAATGCGGCCATATAGGCCCAGTAAGTCTGGTCCTGACTGGGCCTATTTTAAGGTGGGGGTCTGGAGCTGCAGCTCCATCAGCCCCTAAGTCAATCCTGCCCTGCCACAGGCGCAGTCGCAGTTGCTGCTTGCTCCGGCAGCAAGGTAAGTAGGGTGAGGGAGGGGGGGTGAGTGAGAAGGGGCAGAGGGGGGTTAGATAGTGAGAAAGGGGGATAGATAGAGGCGGTACATATTGGCCGGGCCACGGCAGGGCCGCATTGACTTAGGGGCTGATGGAGCTGCAGCTCCAGGCCCCTACCCTACCTACGGCCGCATTAACGCAGGGTATAAGGGGCACCTGCCCCTAAAGCCCGCCGCAACTGCGACCGGGTCCGCCACTCTAAGTGGCCGGGAAGTCCCCACCAAGGCCGGCCTTCCGGGTCTGCAGCCGCACAATGTTTAAATAAAAACATTGGGTTTTTTTTTTTAACTTTATTTAACATCCTCCATGTTAGATAAAGTTTTTTTTACTTTATTTAACACGGAGGATGTTAAATAAAGTTGAAAAAAACCCCCGATGTTTTAATTTAAACTCTGTGCGGCCGCAGACCCGTAAGGCCAGCCCTGGTGGGGGCTTCCCGGCCCCTTAGAGCAGGGCCGACCTTTGGGGTGTGCGACCGCAAAGGGCCCCCGGCA
>VKOC01023650.1:0-52186 GCA_009364415.1 Spea multiplicata
TACGCGCCGGCAATTGATGCCGGGCGCCGGGACATGACGGCATCCCTGCGCTCGGCATCAATAGCCGGCGCGTAGTGATTATAGAGATTGGTGGCTTCGTGGGAACCTCCGGCTTGGTAAGTACCCGGCGTATAAGACGACCCCCCATTTTTTAAAAGATTTTTTGGGGTTAAAAAGTCGTCTTATACGCCGGAATATACGGTATATATCTAGAGGCACGTGTGACACAGCAATGTTTTTGTACAGGGCAGCAAGTTTTCACTTGTCATGTACTTTTATTAACGTTAAGGTTATCCTCTAGGCAGGGGTAAGCTGGTTATGGGTTGGTTGGCCTTCTAGCTTTTAATGTTTTATTTATAAGGTTGTTTAAACTCTGGGTTTGGGCCTATATGTTACAGGTTATTATTATTATTAGATAATTGTTATGAAACCAAATAAAAGTCCTCGGCCTGTTTATTCCAAAATCCTGCTCTGTGTTTGTATTCAGTAATGTATTATTTTTGGTACATGTAGTTTTTGCAGAGCACGCAGTTGCTATAATCATTTTAGAAGCTTAGCAATTAGCTGTATAATCAAAGCGTATGGGTTTGCGTATGAAATCCCGGGATAGACGTTACATGTGCCTCTAATGCATGTCTTCATTACACTGGTTGCAGGCAGGTGGTCTGTTACCTGTAGGTAACTTTATCCTGCTCTGACCCATTTTCCCTTCCATGTGAGCCTCCTTCCTGTGTCTGCGATCAATCCCGTGGAGCTTGCGAGGTAGTGGGCATTACTGTATCAATATCAGGTTTATGGCTTCATCAAATTAAAAAGTGGCACAGAAGGAGTTTTTATTTTTTTTTAATTTCACTGAGGGTTCAGTAGTCATTAACATGGTTTTAATTGTGAACACTTGTAATTAGGGTATGTCAGAAAGCAATGCATTTTGTTGGAGCTTTGCTGAAATTCTTCGTATAAATGATTACAATAAAACAAACTACCTTTACTTCTCCAGGTTCTTCTGCGAAGATGATTGATCCCCTTGAAAATGACCTTTTTGACCTCCCAGATTATGAGCACACAGAGGATGAGGCGTTCCCTCCTCTGCCGCCTCCTCACTCTCCTGATGCAGAAAACGGCGATGCTGATCTGGCCAATGGAGGTAGTTTGTACCTCCATGTAAATTATATTTAAGAAAAACCCCAAAAACTAAAAACCTGTGGTCTTGGGAAACAGACGTGCTTGAACAAAGCTTGTAGTGTCCATAGCAAAGGCTACTGAGATGTTTAAAGGTGTGCAGGACCTACTTTTATGAGCTTGGGAATACAATATTTTGTTACCTTAGCCCTGTGGCTTATTCTCATACTGTTAACGCTGGTAATCATCCAGCCAGACATCTTAACTAATAAGTCTATAGAGGAAAAAATTAAGCAGGTCTTCATATCCATAAAGAATCAGCTCAGTGAGGTGTTTGAGTAGGGAAGGTCACCCAGTATATCGCAGCTGACAACAATGGTGGCCTCCAGGTCTGCTGATGAAGGAAGTTTATAGTAATAAAATGAAATAAAAATGGTAATAGAGGTGTTGCCCTATCCTTAAAGTTGCTCAGTTAGTTAAATTACTTTTATAGAATGCCAGCAAATTCAGTAGCACTCGCACATAAGAAGTTACTGGGTGGGCGCAGGCACTCCCCAAAAAAACGCATGTAAGAATTTGTATTTTTGTTATTGTCCAAAAGGGTGATGGGTGTTGTAGCTCTCAAAAGGGACTGTGAGAATGGTATCATACTTGTCTATTATCTACGTATATTCTGTTTCTTTAACATGTTTTTGGCACTTAACCCCTTGTGTGTATATTGCATATTTTATGTAGTATTACCTAAATGTATGCACAGCCACAAATTTTGGATACATTTATCTGAGGGAATTGTAAGTGTTTGAGTGTTTCCGTAGGTAAGCTGTTTTATAAGTTTGTCATCTAGATATAACTTTAGCAAAGCTAGTAAAATCACCCAGTCTAATTAGGAGAAAAATGCATTATGCCCCTGACGCTTATAAATATAATGTTTAATCCTCATAACTAATAAAGGCACATTTGTCAAACAGCGTGTTGATTAAGGCTCACAGTAGATAGGATTTATCACTCTGCTTTATTTCGTTAGATGACTGGACACAGAGTGTTGGTCAGACACAGAAAGAGGAAGCTCTGAAACCAGCAAGGAAGGTGGTTAAAAGACCCCAACCTAAACTCGATGCCCAGAGGTAGGTACCCCCTACGCCTTCATATATGGAATGAGATGTAGAGATTGTGTATGGGCTTGACATAAACTGATGTTTTAAAGCAGATGCTGTTTATTTGATTGCAGCCTCTGTTTCCATAATTAGCGTACTGTACACACGATGCAACCAGCAAAGTACCTCGGTCTTAATCAAGTCCCCTGTAAAGGGCAAACTGTCTTGTGGGGAAGCCTGCCCTGCACACAGAATAATTCTGGAATTGCTTGTATACAAGCAACAGGGCACCTAGCAGTTGTCAGTAATCTCCCCACTAATAATTTTTTTTTAGCAGAATACTTGCAGTATGTATTTTTTTTATTTATTTTTTTTGCAATCCCTCTCTTTCACAATACACATCGCAAGCTGTGTTTGTTTTTTTAGTCCACTTAAACCATGTCATACTTTTTTCACCCAGTTAGTTTTAGGGTCCAAACTTGGGTGTTGTAAATCTAACTCCATTTATCTTCCTTATCCTTTTGTAGGCTGACCTCACAGCGTGGCCTTCCTGCTTTGCGACACTTGTTTGATGGGACCAAATTTAAAGGAAAGGGTCATGAGGTGAGTACAAGTGTGTATTGTAGTGATTGAAGAGGTAAAAGTAAAGATGCACTAGTCCATGTTAAACAGCTCAGTGAACTTTACTGTCTGCGTGTGTAACATCACACAATGTACAACATGTTCATTTTTTGCATTTTCCCCCTTCTATGTCTTGGAAGGCAGAGGATCTGAAGGTTCTGCTCAGACAGATGGAGAATTGGGCACACAGGCTGTTCCCTAAGCTTCAGTTTGAAGACTTTCTCAGCCGGCTGGAAAGTTTGGGGAACAAGAAGGAAGTGCAGGTGAGGTCACTGGTTTCAGTCCTTAACATACTGCAGAGTACCTATCCCCTCTTTACAACTACAGCTCTCGCTATCCCAAACTCTTATTCTGGAGAACATTTATTACTAGATTAGAAGTATGTTTTACAATTTTTCTTTTAAACAAAAATAACTACATTTCTAGTTTTGTCTAATGTTTTCAGTCAGATGCATAAAGTAGTGCTTTACGGCTCTTTACATTTACGGCACTTTGAAGGTATATTTTAATTATTTTGGGTGCTTGCTCTTAAGGCGTTTTTGTTTATAGTGCAAACATGTTTTAGGCTTTTATATGTGCTGGCAAGTGGGAGGGGTCTTGTTTCGCATTATAGCAGTTTACGCTTTAAGCCGGTGGTCTGGTCCCCAACCTGCCGTATTCCAGGGTATGTCTGTATTAGCCATTTGTATTATCTTCCCAATATACTAGACAAACATCTCGACTTATTACCATACCGCCTGTACTAAACCGTGCAATGGCTTGTTGATCACCCATTCTGACTAATCAAAATCTATGTAAGAGCAGACTTTGCAGCATTGCCATAAAGAATCATCTCGGTGCGATGATTTGGCCAGGTAAAGAAACGCGAAATATCATGAGTGACAACAATGGCAGCCTACAGGTCTGCAGATAATATCAGTTTAAAAGTATTTTTAATAAAGCACTTTTTTCTGTTCACTTAACTTTTTTCTCTAGACATGTTTAAAGAGAATTCGGATGGACATGCCTATTTTACATGACGATTTCACAAGTGAAGAAGGTATTCTACTCGGGGAGGGTTGCTTCCCAAATGCTTCTAGGCAGAAGTATAAACCAGCCAGTGGTGACAATGCATGCTGTATTTTGTTGGCCAAGTAACGCAGTAGATTTATATCGCCTCTATGTTAACCATTGCATAAAATCTTTGTGCCCATGTTCTACCCGCACGACTTGCCCGATTAATTAACTGACTGGTTGTGTTACGTCTTGTGCTTGATTCATCTTATGTGGCATACCGTGTGGGTTGCATTAACCAGTAATTTAATGTGACTATAAGGCTGCCACAAACATAGAAGTGGTTCCTGCCGACAGGACCTGTCCAGATGTTGGGCTTCCTGTGCGATGGTTCCAGACAGATGTTTTCTAAAGGTTCAAGCTTTGTGTAGCTGTGCAGTGAAGCCGTGTTCTTATAGATCTTCTTGTCAAACTAGTTGTAGTACAGATGGAGGAAGATATTCTGGATTTATCATCTGAAGACATTACTTCGCCCCGGGTTTCCTCTCCCCCATCTGCATCGCAGACCAGTGTGGTTGACTTAAACGAGGAGACCCGACAAAGAATTGAGAGAAACAGACTATTGGCTTTGGAGAGGAGGAAGGCTAAGATGCAGACTCAAACGGACAGTCAAGGTACTTCAAATTTCCTTTATATGGGTTTAAAGGAAAACAGCCACATTCACGATTACATTGGTCTCACACCAAATGGAAGGGTAGAAGAACTTTTCCTTAAGTCGTTGGTCTTTATTCACTAAGGCTGGTAGCAGCATTGTGCTTCCAACTCCCCTACTTCTCTATGAACGACCAATGTTAACAAGCTTCTCCATTAAAGGTCTCACTGAGCGGAGTAAACAAGGCCAGCCAAGCTCTTCCAGCCGCAGAAGCGCACTTGGGTTGAACCTCCATAAATGCATAGTGAAGTGGAGGGGTTGAAATCCTGTTGGGCTATGTTCCAATTGTAAAGGATGAGGCTTCAGCACTGCTACTTATGCATTTGTGGGGGTCCCAGTGCACATTCTCAAAAAAGCACTTTTCTGCAAATAACAATCTATGACCCACAGGGTCTGATAAGCTGTGGCTTCTCCATAAGGTAAAGTACATTTTCCCAGGAATACACATTTATTTAGGGGGCTCCTTGGACACTGGTGTCCCTTTTAATGTACACCTTTAGTAGTGAGCTATATGTAGCTGTCTAACAATCAGAAGTATGTTTATGCTGTGCCGAGGGTGGGGATTGTTAACAAGCGAGTTTAATTGCAGCGTCTGCCGTATTCTGACTTGTACAATTTTGCAGTCTCCCTTTCAGCTCCAGCTTCTCTTCCCATCCCATCTCAGACAGCACCTGCTGATGAAATTCCAGAGGATTTTGATGCAGATATGCTGGAAACGGTTGATAAAGTAGCAGAAACCGCATCACCCCTTATAAAGGAAGAGTGTACAGCCGGCCCTGCAGAGACTGCTTCGGACACTGAGCCACATTGTGATCCAGCCAGCGACACACCAACTCAAGTGAAAGATGCCGATGATTAGTTAATGTAAATAATTGCGTGTGTGTGTGTACATTTTTGTGTTAAACCAATAAACTATTTTATTTCACAAAAGTAAAACTCAATCTAATATCTGGATAGGAAAAAGGTGCTGGGGGATGGCACTCCGTTGTTTGTAGTTCAGTTCTATTAGTTAAACCTATTGGATTGTGTAAAGTCGCTACTACTTTCATTGTAACATCCCTGTGGATTTAATGCCTGAAAGCCTCACTCCTGATGACTTGGTGCTTCTCTTTACACCCACTTTGATAAAAGTGAAGTCCCCCCTTCAGTTACCAGCAGAAAGGTTTATGTACAACTCATTATTTAACAAATTATCGAAAGCATGTATGCAGTACATTCCAGTAACATTTTACATTTAATACATTTTTTAAAAACTGTTTTACAGAAAATGTAAGAACTATGGGATAGCTGCCATTTTTATGCCCAACATTAAACTTCTTGTATTTCTAGTAAAAGGCTTGGTGTTTAAGGCGTGATTTGTTTTATAGAGAAATGTTTTTGGTAAGAGCGGATCCATATTCACTCGAGGTATTCCCTGGAAGGAATGAACATTTCAACTCTTCACTGTGTATTACAATCTTATCCTACAGGAAGGGTCTAGTCTGCCCTGTATAATGTATAGTTAATAGACTAGTTTCTAGAATCTAGTCTGGTTTAAGAATTATTCAGGGTCAATCCTTAGTACATAATAGTTTACACGTTTATTCCAGCAAACATCTAGGATGAACCAAAGAGTGACAGTAGGGATCATTCTAAAGGTCTGTTCAAACTGCAGAGGTAGAATGTAATCTTTGCACCTGTTAGCTGCCAGCATCCTGCAGTCATTGTGTCATAACTCTGTTAATACTTATATAATTCTCATTAACATAATCCAATAAGTAACGGGCATAAACGAGAACCACGTTAAAGCTCCTCCAACCTTCTAGCTACACAGGCAGAAAAGTGTGTTCTCTGTCAAAAGCTCTTGTTTGCTTGACATCAAAACATAGCGTAAGGACGTGCCAAATAAAACAAAATTCTATTAATGCACAAGGCATAAGTAACCCAACAAACATCTGTTAACGAAGAAGTATTTGGTCGTATCCAAGGTGAAATCTTCCCCAGGTGGGGAAAAACAGCAGCCCTATATGATAACGAAGCTTTTCCATGAGCTAAAATAAACAGGATGACTTCACCTACAAAAAACCCCACTGTGTATACTGCCAGGAATGACACGGAAATGATTTTAAATGGAACCCATTCTGCAGACACTGCCTCTAATAGTAGAAATAAGGCTGTACTACTACTGGGTCCATTGCAAATGCACAGATAGATCCATTAGAATCCCCCCTGGATTTGGACTGTTTCCAACCTGATCATGTGTGTGCACAGAAAGCGTTCCCCATGATCGGGGGCTTCTAAAGGAGCATCAAATTCCGAGTGGAAAGGGGATGGCGTGCTGCAGCTCTGGAAATTCCACTGAAAGGAGGTAGCATAAAGAAAGAGGAGGAAGCTAAGAAAGAATGTATAATATATTCCTTGCTGGTACAGCTGCATGAGACAGTAAATGGTCCCTTTGACATAAGGGCTAGTTTAATAAAGAAAAATATACTTTAAGACAAAGCAATCGACAATAATATATTTATCTGTTCACAGCTAAAGAATAATTTATACCATATAAAAATCTGAACGCTTTATAAAATGCTTCTAAAAGTAGCAGTGTCTAAAACCTCTCGAAATACGAAGCACCTTCTTTACATTGCCGGGAGGTAGCCTCAAGAGTCCAAATTAAAATGCCTCCACCTACGATGCAGTGTGTGTGTGATTGTGGTACCCAAACACCAAGCTCCATATCTTTCTGCTCCTACTCTTAAGCCCCTGACACATCAAGTAGCGCCAAGTCTCTCAGCTCTTCCAACAACGTATATAGGCTGATCCCCTGCGTTTGCCGGTATTCCTGGTGCCGATCCTCTGCCTTCTGGGCTGCCGCAGCCTCCAGCTCGGCCAGCTGAGCCTCCATCGCGGTTTGTGTAACCTCCCTTACCAAGTCTGTTTTCACAGAGTGTGAGTTGGAGACACAGGGCTGGTCCTCTGGGGATTTATGCGGCTTGTTGCTGATTATCTCCAGCCGGATGGTGTCTGAGTGGAAACGGGAGGTCTGAATATGGATCCGCACCTGGTGAAAGAGAGCGTGCAACCAAGGTTAATGGTCCCGGCCACATCGTCACCCCTGGTAAAATGCAACAACTTTCCCCCCTATGACTTTTTCATTTAACTAGCAATTCATTTAAATTCAAGTGAAACAACCACCTCTGCCAGTACAAAAAAAGAAAAAGAAAAAAAACACAGATGATGCGATTAACACATTTGAAAACACAGCCTCAAATGTGAAATTGTTGATGTGCATAATACATTATCGGGTTATCTGGTACCTAGAGAGCCCAGAAAACGGGTGTTAGGACTTACAATTGCAGAACTGGTTGTTCTAGTTCCGCTTCATCGAGACCCATGAATCCCGCATGTAAGTGTTATTAAGTCTCACGCTATATTAATTATTATTAACCTTAAAGAACACTTTTTTCATTCACTGAGCCAAGAAACAAATTAAACTCTTCTATAAGATGTAAGACATTTATTTACTGTTAATGGCTATACACTGTAAAAAAACAAACAAACAAACAAAAAAAAACAAACAAAAACCGCGGAATGAACCTTTAGTTCCCAACTCCACTACTTAAAAGCCATTCAATAGCTTGCAGTTCTAGGTTATCCTCTCAAGTTTAATTCCTGCCTGAAAGATATTATCTACACATTATATAGATATACGCATGTACGTATGTATTGCATATTATGCATGCGTTGTCTTGAGGAGATAATGTCAAATATAATTAGCCTGCAAGATGGGAAAAGGCACATAATATCAACATGAAAGATTACTTTTCCACTACACTGCTCCGTTTTAAAAGGTAAATGCAGATAAGATTTGCTTATCGCATCCCTTTGAAGCAAATGTTACATCTTGCTGCATCCTCACGCAGAGCGATTAAGTGATCTACTTGGATTACAAATGGCTGCAAAAGTCTGAGAAGAGAGGAAACATTTAAAGAGCAAAGGAACCGGTAAAATTAAAAAGATCCGTTATACACGTGAAGTACGTCTGCAGCCAGCTCCAGATAAATTTAAAGCAGGACCGTCACCAGCACAGCATTCAGGATCCCTAAATTAATTTGTTAAATCTATAGCCAGTAGCGTACCCAAGGCGGTGCACTCATCACCGGTTGGTGGCCGCCTAATGCGAGCCCGCAGCCCGCAGCTTACTGCTGTGCAGAAACTTTTCCCGCTGAGGTTTCCCCTGCACAGGAAGAGTTTCCTCACACAGTGCACGGGCACCACAGCAGTAAGCTGCTGGCTCATGTTCGGCAGCCGTCGGGCCGTATAGACATCTGCATGGACCCCAGCCAGTGAAATCTGCAAGAGCGGTAAGGTGGTGCAGGGGAATAAATGAGTGAGCGAGTGTTTAGGGGCAAAAATGGGACAGGCAGGCTGAAGGGGGGCAGTGTTGGCACAGACAGGCCACTCTGGCTTAGTGTATAGTGATAGGGGTTATGCTGCACTACCGTCAATGTCTGGCTCGGTATATAGAGATTCAGAAGTCACATGACCCAATACTCACAGTCACGTGATCAAAGAGGCAGAAGGAGGTTGACTTTCCTGCTTGTTCAGTGACAATTATTCTGTCTGGTTGTCGGTGTATGGAGCCAGATGTCCAGTGGCAGACATCTTCACTGCAGGACAGCACAAGTCCCTCTGTATTCTTCAGGTAAGCAGCACCTTTAATGCCATATCTATACACACACAATAAAACGACGTATAGTATATTAAACTGCAGATAGTTTGTCAATAGCATTAATTATCAAGCATAAATCAGCCGTTTTGTGGTGTCTTTGCATGTTGTGTGCACACGACTGCCATTTTTCTAGTATTTGCGTTCACTGATTTAAGGGGTTAAATCTAGAGCCGCAGGGAGACCTCTATCTGTTTGCTATAAGCAGCTCTGCATACAACATTTCTCAACCGATCCCTTTTAAGGTTTAATATAAAGGAAGATCTTCAAAAAACAGTTCAGATGTTAAAACAGCGAGTCCATAAAGAGGTCCTCAAACCTGGGTATGAAAAGCAGCAGTCCGTTGGTGCGGATGGCATATACAATGGCATCACAGGTGCATCGCGGGTCAGAATCTGGGTCTTTGTCTTTAAAGAACATGCACTGGAAGAGTTCAGTTGATTGTTTCTGGCAATTCTGGGCTGCCTGTTATGAAAGGTTTGAAGAAAATAAAATATTGAGCTATTGTGTCATCTATGTAGCCTTTCACCAGTGCTTGAGCTTTTTATTCAAGTAGCTAAGCTTACTATAAGATTACTAAGATTTACTATGATGTAGACCATATTTGACATGACACAATCCTTCTTTGCTGCCCACTACTCACCCGATTGCGAGCATTGATGTGACCGCACAGCTCTTCAAGGTCTCGGTTGCCAAATAAGTTATCATTTGGCCCTTTGTTGATGGAAGCCAGAAGCAGTCTGTGTACCACGATATCAGCATACCGACGGATTGGGGATGTGAAATGTGTGTACTTGTCCAGAGCCAAACCTGTGCATAAACAGATGTATTTAAAACAAGCCAACACAGAAAGCCTACACAACACCTCCAAAACAAAACATCTGTGACAACATGGGACTTGAGGACAGGTAAATAGCTAAAGCCCAAGACACAGACAGTAGAGGGGTGTTGGAAAGTCTGGGGTGGGAATTCGTACCGGCCAATGGAGTTAACTTGCTTTAGCTGGCAACGGTCAATTCTTTGCCTACCTATGGGCTTCCAATAATACAGCCATACCCAGAGTTACCGTGACTATATGCAGAATTCATGCTCTTCTGAGGAACTCACCATAATGATAGAACTCTTCCTCTGTGTACGAGCCGGTGGAGAAGTACTGAGCGTTGGACATGGCTTGGGTCGCCATTGATCGCAGCAAACGATTAACAATTGGGTCCGAGGGGTTATTTGCTTTGTCCAGAGAATCAGCCAAAGCCTTGTTTGATCTGTATAGAGGACAGACAGTGGTGTCATCTGACCTGTACAAACTTACTTGGTCTGAAAGGCTGGGCAGAGCCAACAAGTAAATATTGGTAGTGGATAACAATATTTCTAATCCGTTGACAGCTTTTAGGCGTTACCTTACTACCAAAATACCTTTGGTAACAGAGATGTTCCAAAATCTCACCTTGTATCAATGGAAAACCCTTGTGCTTGCGCACACTCCTTCAGCTCGTGGAAGAACTCTTGGCGCGGAGGTGGATGCAGACGTAGAAGTGCCTGCTGAGGGTAGCTTTCACAGATTTTTTTGGCCACCCAGTGATTGGCCAGGATCATGCACTCTGCAATTGTTTCATGCACCTGGAGGGGTTGTTTAGGGACCAGGTCATCGATGCTGTGCTCCTCCCCAAGCTGGACCCGTACCTCCACTCCTTCTAACTCCAGCGCTCCACTTAAGTCTCTCTGCGATCTGACAGCTCGTGCAACCTCTGTCAGTTTGCCAACTGCCCACAGCAGCTGGTCCAGTCTACTAGGGTCTTCCGAGAGTGGCTGAAGCTCAGGGTCAGTATTTAGCGGCTCAAGGTCTCCATCCAGCAGCTGCTGAGCCACTTCATAACTGAGCTTATAGGATGAGCGGATGATGGTTCTGCCGTACCACACTTTCCGGATATCCAAGGTTCTCCCATCCAGCTCCCACATTACACTCACTGCGTATCTAGAAGTGTGGGTAAAGAGAGAGTCAACCCTTTCACAAAGCTTCTGGACAATTCTAGACGGAACAAACGGAGTATGTAATTGGCAGGTTTCAATGTAGTCTTGGTGAAAATGAATAATCAATTGAGATGCAAACACATACCCATCAGTAAACCTGGACAGTTGCTTACTTAAAGAAAACTGGATTTAGGATTACCTGTCAACACCTCCAAGAAGAGAGCAGAGATCAGCACTCAAGATGGGGGGCAGCATGTCATAGCGTCTATCGGCCAGGTAGTAAGTGGTAGCTCTGGGTGGGAAGAAAAGACAATATTTCTGTAAAACCCCTGCAGAACTGCAGACGGGAGCGCCAACACAAAAGAAATTGCAAAAATGTGATCTCTAGTGAAGCCGTAGAATAGACACAACTACCCCTTTAGTGAATAAACCCTGGGGTGAATTATATATAAAACACTATTGAGACTTGTTAGTGTCTGCACAAGAATAACTTAGCTATCCAAGATTAAGTCTTGGAGGATAAAAATACTTTACTCTCTTGCATTAGGTGAATGCAATTTAAAAAAAAATAGGAAAAGACAGCATAGGAAAACATACCCAAAGAGTTTAAATCTAAGACTGGAACTGTTAAAAAGCCCCAACAGTTCATAAATTAAAAACCAGCGGTTATTAACGAGCAATGCAGAGGGACGGATAGGAAATGATATAATAATAAAAAGATTTAAATTGTAAGATAGCCGACAGAAGTGCTGCAAATGGTTACATCAATAGTTGTATTCATTTTGTAGCAGTCTAGTATTGCTGCTGCAGATCCCCAGGTAGCGGTCAGAGACAATATAAATCACATACCGTTACTGTAAGGAATCAGAAAAACAAATCAATCTGAATACTCAAAACAGACATCGCACAGCTGGGAACAGGTAATACTTTGATTTTTTATGTATGTGTTGACTCTGTTAATTATTCTCAATTGTCACAATTGCAGGCTATATAAACGACCATTCAAAACAGAAAAATAAATGAGCAGTCCATGAAAATGACCTATGAATCCTGAAAAGCTCCAGCAGATTAAAATATCTTTAATAATTAAATTCTGTGGAATTCCCTAATATAATTACGTTATGAAGAAGCGCACCAGTGCAAACATCAGTTACCTGGCCCGGGCTTCCATGTCCGTGTAAGAATTGGGCCGCACAAAGTGTGTGACATCAGCAATGTGCACACCAAGCTCCAAGCACCCGGAGGGTAGAGCCCGTATGGACAGAGCGTCATCCACATCCTCGCAGCCCACTGGGTCGATACTGAATACTAAATGAGTCTTGCGCAGGTCCAAGCGCCCATCTTCATCCTTTTCAACTGTCCACGGGCAGTCAGGAGTATTAGTGGGCATCTCTGCAAGCTAGAGGACAAAATAAATAAAAAGTGACTGCTGATGCCCCGTTTTGAAACACAGTCAGACCGATTATCTTGCTATGTGTTGGAAAGTAACCCCTGGCCACGTAGTGGTGGGAAGGACACGTTCTATTTTAATCAGGACACAGATTCAGTCATTAAGGGAAACCATTTAATGAGAAAAACAGACCTGAGCTTCAGAAAAAGGGTTAACGCTAATGCTGTTCTCAACCAGTATAGCTGCAATTTCAGCCTCTATGTCTCCAATGCGTCCAAGGACCCTCACAAAGTGTCCGTTGGGGTAGAGAGACGTGGATTCCCAGGAGTCGATCCTCACCACCACCCTATAATCCTGAAAAGCGGAGAAATCACATGAGGACAAAGACTCCACGTTCTATGCACACTAATGCTCTTCGTATACAAAAGTTACCTGCTTTCTTTTATCTTGCTTCATTTGCACTTTTTGGTGAAAAGTGTTTGGAGATTAGGGCTGGTGTCAGCAGGGAAAATAGATTATTGTCTGCTGTGAGTTAAGCTAAATCACATAGAACCTCCGGCACTACATACTTTTCTCAGTGTTATTTACCTTGTGACATCTTCCAACATATAAAAAGGCTGGCAAATTATTGGCTGGATTATTGAAATTGCCCTTTGAATATGGACTGTATACTATTCTTTCATGTTGAAGGCATGCTTATTAAAGATGTCACTACATTAATGGTAGAGAATTATGACAAGGCATGGCAAACGAAAGCCAACAGTAGTTCATGCCAAAATAGCAAAAACCTACAGCTATTTACAAAAAAAAAATCTTAGTGCATTTAACATTTAATTGCAGATTTATCGGGGAACTCTGTAGGTGATCTATGGTTTTATAATGCAGATTTGGTTGTAGAACCTTAAATACAGTATACTGTATTAGCCCCTTTGTGACAGAAGGGTTTACCCCCCTCTATTTATTGCCACTTTAGCTGATATGCTATACCTTTAGACTGATCCCAGTCTGGAAAGACCCTTATGTTAGACTGGCAGAGAATGCCCGAATGGAAGCTTGGGCTTTTTCCAGTAATATGAAGCAATTACGTGATCTCCCATGTACCAGCAGAGAAACCATAGGATGCACTATTACGTTGTCAGGCACAAAGGGCTAGGACGTAATAGTATGTCCTAAAGAGGTTAAGTCATCAGAATATTATTGACTCACGTACCTGCAACACGCTGGCTTGCTGTGTGCTGATACGGATTTTAGGTATTCTGTAGTCCCAAGGAGTTACTAGGATTTTTTGAACATTTTTGCTTTGCTTCTGAGTCTCCTCATAGGTAGGAAAAGTCACCACATAATCCCTCCAGTTACGCTGTAGCACTCCCACTACACGACCTTAGGACAAGAAGACAGACAA
Source organism: Spea multiplicata (assembly GCA_009364415.1). Taxonomy (NCBI): domain Eukaryota; kingdom Metazoa; phylum Chordata; class Amphibia; order Anura; family Pelobatidae; genus Spea; species Spea multiplicata. The sequence goes on from VKOC01023650.1 coordinate 14,002, forward strand.
CACTTGGATGAGACAGACGTCAGAAGCCGCTATTATCCTTATCTAAAACTAGCTCCACTACCCTTTATCTGGCTCTGTTGCCATATGCTCCTTCACGCACCTGTTGGCATAACCTCACTCTGGGAATCTCCTGCTCTGTCATCCCCTTCATTCTCACACAGTGCACCAATTCTTCCCTTCCACTCAGATTTTGGAAGAAGCTCCACTGCCACCACATCCCCATGGACTGCTCGGTTCCGAGACTTGGTGCCATGGATGAGGACATCACTCTGCAGGTCTGTGGAAAACGTAAAGCAAGACATTGGGTGATATATCTGGCTGTTATCCTAACAATCAGAGCAAATCTTCAAGTTACCGTTAACCAGCGATGGTGTAGGAGGGAGTTCAATTAAAAAAAAAGAAACATTTAAAAATGGCTACAATTTCCTTACAGGCATTTTAGAGCAATCATAACAGACTTATCAAATTCTGTGTATCCAGAGGTGCTTTAAATCTAAATCCAGGCTGAAAGGGCTCACAAGAAGTTGTAGGAAGAACAAAAGGGGACACTTATTTATGAGATTTTGTTTCTTCTTGGCACCAGTGGAACGGGGAGGAGGATTTGAAGCTAAAAAGCTGGTTTCTCACCTGTGCTTTTGGAGCCGAAGCCCTGAAGTCGCACAAATGCTTCCAGCTGAGAGCGGTGCTTGTTCACACTGAGGACCCCCTGCAAGGAAAAGGCACGCCGGTAAGAAGACTCTCCCATCTCTCCCATCTTATCAGGCACATTGTGTAATTAGCACATCTACCCGCTTGAATCTTCCAGATTTGATCCCAGCTTCCAGCACTTCCACGGGGAGATGCTCTGGATACTCCTTGCCATTTTTTTCCCGGCCCTCCACCTCTCGTTCACACCGAGACTGTCGAAGAGACTCGTACAGTTCCAGCGCACTTTTCAAATCCGGCCAGAACGTTTCCAGGTAATTCTGCACAGGACACAGAACAACTACTTGTGTTAAAGCGGGACAGCCACTTTTATAACTTTAAATCGGTTGTGAAGCTCAAAACATACTATTTCATACGTTTTTATTCTACCAGCCTTAGATGTAGATCCACTGCAACTGAGCCCATGCAAGATCAGAACATTTATTTTTGGTGCTATAGTATTTGTTAAGTCTTTTAGATATTTATTTTTTACCTTTGAGAAGTCTGTAGGCAGAGTTTATTGGCATGGACATTATTTGGCTACAATCATGAAATTAAACAAACTATAAAGGAGAAAGGTTTCTATTACAAATAGTCCTGTTTACTACTTCATTGCGAACATGGCCCAGTGTAGTATTCCGTGCACAGAACGGCACGTTAGAGCTTGGCTCCAATCGCCGCTCAATGCATCATGCCGTCTTATCACCAACCAGCTTTAGTAAGTTCTTCCTAGATCACATTACTTCTTTTAGGGGAAATATTGCAGATTTACCACCAAAGACAAGCTATAAAACAGATTATTGAGGAAACATTGGCTTCTCTGCTATTTCCAATTGAATCATAGACCATCTCTGGCAGTAGTCCCATCTGGTAAAATACAAAGGAACCGATGCATCAGAGACACAAACTTTATTTATCTTTACGAGTTAAAGGGGACCTGACCTCCCCAAAACACGCAGACTGCTTACAGTATGCAAACGGAGCTACACATCACGCGTAGAGGCAAGCAAAGGTATTAACTCACATATGTGAAATGTTGCTAAGCTTGTGTTCACAGAAAGCACTGGGGAGCTGGGGGGCTGCTGACCCTACGCCGCAGATAACTAACATGCAATCTCTACAATGTGCTTTCGCTAAACTAGGAGCCAACATCAAATCCCTAACTTCACCAACCCCAGTGAGCTCATCCTGCAAGGGCTATATGAGACCTGCATACTGAATAGTAATAAGTGACTTTCACAGTCTTTTCACATTATCTATACATCAGGCAGGGCCAGCTAGGCCCTTTATGTAGGAGATGTTTAATGGGGTCGGCTGGTTATAATGCATTTCAAAGTTGTATGAAATTCCCTGTAAACTCCAATATTAGTGAATATATCCCTCTATGACATAATCTCTCATTCAAAAGTAATGCACGCTGACCTTAAATGAGATCACATATACCCCCGCAGTCTCATTACTGTACTTCTTGACAACCTCCTCATCCTCAGTCACCATCACAACAGGGACCATGCCGTGGCAGTGCTGGTGGTACCACACGCAGGAGTTATAAACACACCTGTAGATATACAAAGTATATAAACCACACATAAAGAACATCTAAAATCACCATACTGGTAACAATAACATATATAGTCTGGTATATGCTGTAATTCTATCTTCATATTGTTATTCGGGGATTAGCCCAGCAAGTCCCAACAACTCTTCCACAGGCAACCGAAGCACACAGGGAGACTGCATTGGCCATTTTTGTCAGGACATGCATATGATTCACATAGTCTTGATATATACATGTATGATATATATATACGACATATACCTTGTCTGCCAGGCCTCTGCGGATTCCCCTTCCTCCCGGGGAAGGTAGGCATGAAGCTGGAATTCATTTGGGAAGAGAATGCAGTCATGGCGGGGATCACGGATCATGGAACGCAGCCTGTTATACTGCCTGAAAAGCAAACAGACAGCCACTTTTCATCCTGTGCAAAGCCCTATGCCATAAAAACATAGTAACATATTAATTTAGGTTTAAAAACATTCTACCTATCCTTCTTGCTTTTGATCCAAAAGGCAAAAAAAAAAAGCTATTTTTCAAATTTCTTCTTGAGACAATCAAACATCTCCTTGGATCAAGAGGCTCTAAAATATTAATGTTACATTCTATCATTTACAGAACTGCAACTAACCATTATTTTAATAATCGATATTGGCTGATTATTTTTTCGATTAATCGGATAAAAAAAATGCAACATTTTCTTTATTTAAAATAAGTAATGAAAATAACAGAATAAAAAACTTAAAATTTATTACTTTCATCTCTTTATCATAATGCATTTTCTCTATTCACCTTCTTATTTTATGACATAATAATAAAAGCTACAAGAACCCAAGCACAGTGTTTCTCAAACAAGGTTTTAATACTTAAAAGTTATTAGTAAATATTAATTCATATGTTAACTATTATTTCATATTGAATAAAAACTATAAAGACAAAGCCTCTTGTTTATATTTTCTTTTATTTGCCAAACTGCCCCCAGTTATGCACATCTGACCCCCAGCTTGCAACTCTGCCCCCAGATATGCCTTATATCTCCTATATGCCAGAGATTCCACTGTGCCCCCGATATGCCTAATATCGATATGCCTTATACCTCCCTAAATGCCACTCCGCCCCCCCATAAATGCCCTACATTTATATATAATAATATATATATATATATATTTTAGGGCTGCAACTAACGATTATTTTCATAATCAGTTGACGATTTTCATTATCTATTATTATTGATTTTATTGATTAGTTGTTGCAGCCCTATTTTAAACAAAGTAATATGTCTTTTATTAAAGAGTTTAATATCCTACCTTACCAAGGAATGCATAAACTTTTTTAACAGTTTTAAAAACTAGTGGTAATAAAAGCCCTTAACTGGAGAAGCTGCAGCGCCCCACCGTACTCTGTCATCCAACGATTCTTGGAGCCGTCAATCAGTGGCAGAAAAGCGCTCAACATTTGGAGTGCTGACTGGCAGTAAGTAAATCCTGTGGTTTAAAGACATCTCCTCCGCAGAAAGTAGTTGTGGGGAAGCAAATGGATATGGATGCATTCTGCAGACCCCCCCATACATATTTATCCGTGACACCACATAACTTTAAAGAGACTTCTCAGCTATCATATGCATTAAAGTGCATATGGCGGGTATGTACATGCTCCACACACCAGTAAGAAGCCATGGAAATTGATAACTATCCCAAATGAATTGCCTTAAATCACTGACCTTTACTGGGAGGCTGCCCCATGAACACACTACTTCTGCGACATAACTTACACTAAGCCTTACATCCTCCAATATAAGGAGGCGAAAATAATTAACCAGAAAAGCACACAAGGAGCAGGCAATACACGTGCCAGGACTCTTATCACACCTGACATTGAAAACTATTTCCAGATTCAACAACTCAAAACGCGACACCAAAGTCAGTAAAACGGCAGCTCAATAATCGTTAAACACTTAAGGCTTCTCAGAGCGCGGCTCTCAGACTGCGTGCTATCCATTAAACTTCATAATAAGGGAGAGAAATGGGGCTCGGCGATGCCATCTCCGAACAGAAATCATTCCGCAAATCAAATTTGCTGCAGGGATAAAGTGCAGATTTATCATTCCTACGGCCACTTTGGATAAAGCCCTGTCAGGGGAGTACATAGCGGAAGTTAAGCGTGATTGTAGGTCCCTGGCTGTACACGGGCTGATTCCGAAACGCGTGCGACTTCCAACGCATTACTAGAGGAAGGGTGAAAGAGGCATTTAAAAGACTGCATTAAATGGATGAACAGGACATGAAAGCAGTCACATTATATGACAAAGTACCGAGACCCAAGGGACCCAGGAAAACCCGACAAATAAGCGGAGACAGCCGTAGACGGATGGTACATTAAATGTGCCAAGGGCTGCTGTTATAATCCACGGAGTAACGTTAGATCAGAGTGGTCCGTTACAGTTTAATATATAGCATCTATTTGAGTATCGACTTATCGCACTCTAAATGAATGGAAGGAGCAATCCGTATGGTAACTATATAACTATATGGTCCAGGATGAAGGTAACCAAAAAGTGATTAGAACTAAATTCCTGGCTCACCACAAAGCACAAAGTACCATAAGGTGCACAACTCAGCCCTTGTGAAACAGAAGATTACATATTGCTTCTGAAAACCTAAAACACCCTAACTTTTAAACTATATAGCTCATAAACTATTGGAAAACAAATAAACATGCTACAGGCATTTAATTAATGAACTTAATGATGTTAAAAGCTGAAGAGTCAGCATACTTTAAGGCTCCATACATAACCTGGTACAGTACAGAGCCCGACACTCTACCGATTCCCTTTTGGACCACGTAATGCTTTGCGGTAACGCTTTGTTCTCTGTGGACGACCTGAAACACTACCTGCGTCCTCGCTGAAACTGCACAGACTGGCAAGCCGTTTGCAGAAAGATGATGCCTCTCACTTCTGGAAACTCAAGAACCTCTTGATAGTCCTGCAGGATCTGGCAGTCTGGAACCAGATAGTGCGTCAGCTCCTCAGACAACAGCTTCCCATCTACAACAGAAAAGCACACGGCATGAAGTGCTGAAAAGTAAAGCCCTGGATTTCTCAGCATCTTCAAGGGGTTTTATCAGCAATCAGCAGAGGTATAGCAGAAGGTCATTTAAATACACAAATAATATAAAGTTATAGCTTCTTAAATATTTATAACTCCGAGTCCAGAGGGGGTGGCCCAATTTTCAGAGTTTTGCTGTAGTTACACTAAAAGGTAGCGAAAGTGCTATAGTTAAGATATTCGGGAAACCATACAACCTATGACAATTAGAAAAAAAAAAAAAAAAAAAAAAACCTGTGCAAATGTAAGCGGGGGGCATAGAATGAAGAGACCACACATATTTTTATAGGAATCAAACATCAATTAAAAGTATATTGGAAAGCCCCCCCCCACACAAAGTGGTGCATGATATATACATTATATACACGTACATACACACACCTGCTTCTGGCCTACTTTGCGTAGATTCCAACAACTAAAGAGCACTCGGCCCATGCATCTGCTAACATTAAATACAGGGTTCGTCTTAAAATATTACTTAAAAAACAAGAAGACGGGCAGCTTTAGGCAAATCCTTTGACACATGCTTTTTTTTATTTATTTTAAATCCTTTTCAGCACTTTCCAAACAGCAGCAGCTCCTTGTGTTGCAGGGAAAGCCCATCCTGAACGGCAAAGACTGGATGCTGAAGTTACTATAAACCGAACTCCAAACCTACTGCGCCCTTCCATAAACCAAGAACAAGAACCACGCATCGCTGCTGCTCTGATTTTGGATTTCATATGGATTCACAGGCACACTAAATCACAGCATTCCTTTACCGAAGAAGAAAAGCATAGCTGATCTATTCCTTATTTAATTGACAGGCAATCTGGGATTAGATATATAATCAGAATGATGCATTGTTAAAATACACAAAGGTGTGTGTCTGTCCACCTGTGCCTGTCTCTCTCTCTGTCCGCCTGTGTCTGTCTCTCTCTCTGTCCAGCCATGTGTCTGTCTCTCTCTCTGGCCGCCTTGGTGTCTGTCTCTCTCTCTGTCCGCCTGTGCCTGTCTGCTCTCTCTGTCCGCCTGATGCCTGTCTCTCTCTCTCTCTGTGCCGCCGTGCTGCCTGTGTCCCTTCTCTCTATCCGGCTCTATCCGGCTGTGTCTGTCTGTCTCTCTCTCTCTGTCCGCCTGTGTCTGTCTCTCTCTCTCTCTGTCCGCCTGTGTCTGTCTCTCTCTCTGTCCATGGACAGCATATGGAAGTGATTATTTCTCATACAAGCTTCCTCCATGCTAGCCAATGTGACTTCCAGCTAACTCAAACTACGTTTGACGCTCCTTTATTTTAGTAAATTCTGCAGGCTTCAACAACATGATTTCTACCACAGATCCGTATTATCGTGATAAATAAATACTTATACACAAAAATAACCAATATGAAAATATATGCAGACTGGCAATTCTCGGGCTCACAAAAAGTTTGTGTGGTTTGTTACATACTAGAAAAGTCTTGATTGCATTATTGTTTTATTGCTCCATTTATTTGGAAGTCAGTATTGTTGAGACACATGACAACCGGGCAGCAATAATATACCGTATATAATACACACACACACTACCATTCAAAAGGTTGGGGGTCACTTAGAAATTTCCATTTTTTTCGGCAAAGCAAAATTTGTCCAGTAAAATCCATGAAATGGATCAGAAACCCAGCGCAGACGTGCTATTGTTTCTGATTTTTAAGGGAATATCTTCATAGGCGTACAGGGGACCTTTACCACTCCTGTGTTCCAATGGCACGTTGTATTCCCTAATCCGAGTTTAATGCTAATTGATCGTTAGAAAGACTTTGGAATTATGTTACAGCTAGAAATGGCCTTGTTTTTCATGAAAACAGCAAAGCGACCCCAAACGTTTTAAAGATAGTGTATATATATATATATATATATATATATATTATACATAACACACACACCACTCTGTAGGACACAGCTATACACTGCGCTTGTCACTCTTAGCATAAATGAAGAGATACATTGTGTAGACCTCCGGCATCACCGTGGAAACCACAGGTAAGGATATGGGGGGGGCTACACCGAGCTCACAATCATCCCTTAACGTTACAGAATGCTATGAATAAACTATACAGATTTGCCAACAGTCACGATTTGTTCCGGTCAGTCCTGAAAAGCTGGACCAACTCACAATTTCCCATAATGAAAGCTTCCACATCATATCATTATTTTGTAGGCTGCAAGTGGGACCACATTAGTCAGGACAGTCCTGACATCTGAGGCTAATCACAACACCTATATGGCAGGAGCAGACAGAAGTCATGTGACCCCGATCTGGGTGCCAGGTTGTGAGCCATTAATATTCGAAATGTGACAGATGCAGAAGGAATTTTGTCAGGAAAAGTACATATCACGATTTTCCAATAATTTATTAATCCGGTACAGGGGGTAATAAATGAATTCCCACATAACGGTCACCCACGGCACGGCACTGTATATGTGTAAACAAGCGGCAGTCCGAGCATTAGCTAAACCCAGTGTACAGCCCAGGCACACTTGTGTGGCTGATCACACCGTTGGCACGGATACAGTAGGTATAATATAATAATATGGCGCGGCACGGGATACGCCGCACGGTAAAGCACTCCCACAGCCTGTGTGTTCAGCCTGGCACCTCCCTGCGTACTGACCCCTGACACAAGTCGTACAGAGCGGGCTCCCGCAGCTCACGTCTTCCCGTAGGTAATGCTCCCGCACCGCTCGCACAGTCCGGCACCGCTGGACCTTCAGGTGCAGGATTCTCTCGGTTTTCAACATGGCTGCGGCCTACACCAGGCCTGAACCACGGTATCTCCCGTATCAGCCTACGGGGCTAAGGAATATCTCACAAAGCTGTAGAGAGAGAGAGCGGCAAAGAACGGAAGACACGCCCACTGATAATTCGGCACGCCCAATAACATGGTAGTGCCACGCCCAGCTACGGAGTACTGCGATACGCTCGCAAACAGTGGGACACGCCCACAACGTATCAATGTGGCTTTCTGTTCAAGCGCGCGCTCTGTTTATACTGAGCTAGGAAATAGGTGGTCACATGACCCAGAAAATGCTGTATAAGATGTTTTCTGCCATCATGCTTTTAGAATCTTCCATATAGGAAGTGACGTTGATTAGCTGTAACACGGAATTATTCATTCCTGATTTCAAAATAGTTGTTAACATTTTATATTGACTAAGTGCCCCATTTAAGCCCTGCCATCTATCACTACCTGTAAATAACATTTTATACTAAACAATGTATGGATGCCTATATCCCCCCAGGACAGTCTGTTGTGTTTTGTTGCTTGTTTTGAAGCGGATTCAGTGCTCGTGAGATGTGTTCCATGAGGCTCTACAGATCAAAAAGGGACTTTCCTGGTACTTTCTTGGCCCTCTGCTGTTCTCTCTTTATACTTCCTCTCTTGGCAAACTAATCAACTCATTTGGCCTCCAGTATCATCTATATGCAGATGATACCCAAATCTACCTGTCTTCTCCTGATCTCTCTCCATCTCTCATGTCCCGGATCACCAGCTGCTTGTCTGCTATTTCTTCATGGATGTCACAACACTACCTGAAACTTAATCTTTCTAAAACGGAACTCATTATCTTCCCTCCCTCCATCTCCACTCCACTTCCTGAATTCTCTATCACCATTAACAACACAACTATCTCTCCTACTAACCAGGCCCAATGCCTTGGGGTCATCCTTGACTCAAACCTCTCCTTCATCCCTCACATTCAGTCCCTCGCCAGATCCTGCCGCCTGCACCTAAAAACCATCTCTCGTATCCGCCCATTCCTCACCCAAGAATCCACAAAAACTCTGGTTCATTCACTTATCATTTCCCGTCTAGACTACTGCAACACTCTTCTGGTTGGCATTCCACTGTCTCGACTCTCTCCTCTACAGTCTATCCTAATTGCCGCTGCTAGGCTCATCTTCCTTGCACGTCGCTCCTCTTCTGCTTCCCCCCTCTGTGAAACCCTCCACTGGCTCCCGATTACCTTTAGAATTAAATTTAAGATCCTGGTACTGACATATAAGGCCATCCACAATACTGCTCCTCCGTACATTTCTGCCCTCATTAGCAAATACTCTCCTACTCGATCCCTACGTTCCTCCCATGGGCTAAGGCTCTCCTCCTCACTCGTCACCTCTTCCTTTTCCCGTCTACAAGATTTCACTCGAGCTGCCCCATATCTCTGGAATCTGCTCCCAAGGAACCTTCAGAATTCACCCTCCCTCCTGACATTCAAGAAACATCTAAAAACCCACTTCTTCAGAGACGCCGCACCATCTTAGCTGCTAGAACATCCTTGTCATCGATACCCCCCCACAATACCTCTCACCCTTCCTCTATGCCTTATGTTTGTCACCCCATTTTTCCCTCTAGATTGTAAGCTTGCGAGCAGGGCTCTCCACCAAATGTATCGGTTTGTCTTAGTCTGTCAATTCTTGTCTTGTCATATCCCTTGAATTTATGTATTGTATTAAGCGCTGCGTAAACTGTTGGCGCTATATAAATAAAAGATAATAATAATAATAATACATGGCCGCTCCATGATGTCACCTCCATGATGTCACTATGTGTTATGCAGAGCAATCCCAAGTTACCGGCCACTGCTGAGGTGAACTTGCATGATCAGTCGCACCTAGGAACTTCCCAGCATAGGGTACCTGGAGCTCACCCTCCTCTGGGGAGCGGCTTTGTGAGGGATGAGGCTAACCCCATGCTACCTTTTAGTGGGAGAGCAGTGGGCACCTCTGAAGAGAAACGACCCAGAGAGTTGGGAATGAAGGGCTTCACCCGGAGACATCCAGTCAAACCTGGAGGGTTCCTGGATACGAACATAATGCATAACTAAATCAGGGAGGTAACATTGAGTCTCCCATATTACCTATGCATTATACAGGGCCAGTTTAGCCCCTCTCGGATGAGAAGCTGTTTTGGATTTGGCATTGACCAAGATGGGTTCCTGGCGAGTTTACTCTTGGGTCACCACATCAACCATTTTTTTCAGGAGATATCATTTCACACAGTGCCAGTATAACGCGTTGTCCTGCAGTGTTTCAGTTGCATACCAGTTATTATCTTTTAGACATTCTCCATAGTGCAGGGTCCCTCATATTTCACACCCTTTATAGGTGGGTGACATTGCTATGTCCAGCTCTACTTAAAGTGACACTCTAATGTCCCATATATCCCCATCAAAGAAGAATGCATATTAACTCCTTAAACCTTTATGATGTTCCATGCCATCATGAAGACACACTAGAAAACCTACCATGATGGCATGGGACGCCATGATTAATTTCCCCTCGCATCACGGAAGTCACATGGTTGCGTGAAACTTTCTATGAATGGAAGCCTTGTGTGCGCCTGATCAGCAGCCCCAGGAATAAAATTAAATATTATAAACATAATGTCATACCTTATCAACAGATTTGTGGATGGTAAATCGTCACATCAAAGCAACAAAGCAAGGAGCAGTAGCAAAAAGAAATAGAAATAATCTGCCTGTGTGATTTATGGCTTAATACAGATAAGCATAATGGCAATCAAAAAATAGAATGGGCTTATTTAACTAAGCGGCGCGTGCATGGAATCGTCGGGTTTGCAAGTTGTGTTCATCGCCCATTATATCCTAAATATCCTCACTAGATGGCGTGAAAGTGTTATAAATTACATGCATCGGTTACGCGCCTATAACGTAGAAACACTCCTGACTTCAGATCACCCTATGCATTATGTGCATACATTTTACGTTATATTTATAGAGCGCCAGCAGATTCCGTAGTGCAATAAGTTAATACTGATAATATGTAAGATTTCCGACGTAATGGTACAGTTTATAGTTTATTTTCGCATGAAGGTATTAAAAAGTATAATTAAATAATATGTTTACAGATTGCCTTTGCTGTCCTTTCTCTTTAGTTATTTTATTGGAGTGTTTACAATGTAAAAGCTGTTTGAATGTATGGAATAGTGCTGTGGGATGATTCGAATACCTATAATATAGTGATTGTAGCTGTCACATGGGGACTATAATGTAGTTGTAATCTGTTATATGAGCTGTTTACAGTGGGGCTTCCCCATGCCCACTAAATAAAAGCCGTGCCCAAGGCACAAAGTAACATATGGACAGCGTATGGTGCCCACGGTGAAAGTTTGTGATGGTCTAAATGAATAACCTTATGTAAACCATTTCTTGTCAAGTAGTAAAAGTAGATCACCTGTATTCATGCAGGAATTATTGTGATTTACCCGTAAACCTCTGCTGGAATGCTGAGATATCATTAAGTCAGAGTAGACAATGTAGGAGTCAGTTCCAGACTGTGTGACCCTGGGAATCTCTGGCCAGGTACGGCACTGCCGCCTCACACCGGTAATTAGGCCGTTTCATTTAGCGCTGTGGGTTCGTTTGTCCTCACCAAGCACCAATATAGCAGGAGCTGATTCTACACGTGCTTTCTGACTTAATAAAAGCTTGACCGCATTACACTTAATCCTGACTCAGTGGTAAGTGTGCCATGGTGTAAATGACTAAATATAATGACCTCTTCCATGTACCGATTCAAGAAAAAAAAATCACATAGTCCCCTGATTAACTGTAAAGACGAGAGAGTACAGGAAACAAACCCCTGAAATAAGTAGTGTCGTAAAAAAAATACTTTTCATTCATAAAGCTAAAAAAAAAAATACGTAATCCCCCTGATTACGTGAAATATATGAAAAGTTACAAAATAATGTGCATGTGGCTAAATGCACAGAGAATAAGTCAAGGATGAATTGACATTCATTGACATTTGAAACTCAAAGGATCAAAAGCACATTAAATACTCACAAAAAATATATATCTAGTATGTATAAGACTTGAACTATATATAATATATATATATATATATATATATATATATAAATCCTATAGATATTAACAAGCTCAGATGTAAACCATGTAATCTATTACCGCTAAAAGAGCAAGGGGGTCGGAGCCTGCATTTTGTTCCTTTGGAAACCATGGCTTTACCTCTCCTGAGCTTTTACATAGATTTCATGGACAGATCGAAGACCGCTGTAGTAGTTAGAAACAGAAAAATTACAGATTCACCAAATGAAGGGAAATTCTACAAAATTATCAGATATACCAGCAAGGAGGTTGCTAAACCTGGAAAGATGCACAGCATGTTAACTTCACACAAATACACAACTAGAATCAACATTTTACTTATAAAGAAAAACTCACATTGCATTAGAACCTGCTAGAAAGTGGAGTTCGCTGGTTCATCTGATCTTTACTTCCACACGTCAGAGGTATATATATATATATATATATATATATTATATATATATGATCTTTACTGCCACACGTCAGAGAGATGCAGTTAGTGTAAATTTTCATCTATGAAGATTGTGTCGCTAGAGAGATTATAACTTTTTTTTCCCCAAAGAAATCAATTTTTTGCTAAGTAAAGCATTTTGGTGAGTAACAAGATCACTGTCTACTCCAGCACTCTTGAGAAACAATATATCATGTGGCTTAAGGGTCTAGTTGTGTAAACACCACTCGTTATTCTGGGAATCAAGTGAGGGTTTAATAAATCAGATAGCATTTTCATCCACTTCATGACGCAGCTCGGCAAGCAGTTGGGATTTATATTCAATGTTCCCCCTCGGAGTGGGATTGATTTTGTCTTTGGCATGATGGAATAATATTAGCTATGTTCTTTGGGCTGAATGCATAGGCACCAAGTTCTTACACCAGCAGAACACCCAACGCTATTTTTTTCCTTTTTTTACATAAAAAGAATATACTGTATATTTAGTATGGTACATATCTCAGAGTTCCCAATTACTCCCTCATATTCCATACACTGTAACAAAGTTGTGCGAGAAGTCAAATGTTCTTCTCAGGACTATTCATAAATACCTTGTGACATTTCTTCTACTTCTCATGGAAATCGGGGGTAGACACCAACATTGCTCGTGGTGAACATTTACAGGGATTGTGGTGGACAATTTAATGATGATCTATGGACCTTCACAAACCTTGCTAGGACACTTTGCCTACCAGAATGCAACTAAACACTAAAATGCTGTAAAGTGTATTGGCAAACATGTAGGTAAACATACCAAATCTGTAGCCAGAGAACAGAAAAGACCAGAAAGCAGCGCTAGAACTTCTATAGGGAAAGAGTAGAAGCTGACCCAGGCGCCACATGATGAGGGTTGCACTTGAGCCACCTGGCAGCAATGGCCCTGTGCACCCTCCTGCTCCCCTCTTTTTCCAGAAGCGCACGTGTGATGTCATCATGGGGCAGAACGCCTAACACTGCCCCAGGAACCTGGAGACCTAGTTATAGCTCTGCCTTGTGGTCTTATTAGAAATGCACAACGCTCTTGAGTATTTTAGCACTTAAGAAACAAGACACATTATCTTGTATACAAAGAAAATGAATGTATCCACCACGCATCCTCCAATAATGCAAAATATGTTTTGCTATTTTTTATTTGTTATTTTTTCATATAATTTTATCAGAAATGTATTATCTCTAGACTGGAAGGTAATAAATTGCAATGTGAGAATGCTCATAGTTTAAAAAATTTCTAGCACCCTCTACGACCCCTTTAAAAATTTCCCATGCCAAAAATGGTTCTTTCGTATGTGGGAAACTTGCACTTTCCTGGAAGCAAAATCATTTTTTTTGTGGAAATAAGCTGGATCTGTAAACTCACACATTATCAAATAATGCTGGCATTTATTCCAATACAGTTAATGAGAAGCTGAAAATCACCAGATCAGATTTACTAATCACCAATATTCCAGTGCAGCATTTTCTTAGTTATGCACAAATAAGGATCTTTTGATGGATATTTTCATATGAAAATATTTGTTGAAAAATTCAGATGGCACCTTTAAGTTCCATTGTATCTTACAGAAATTCAGAGGACAGTTTATAATGTTTTAGAATATTTTCTAAATGCTAAATATCTATTTATAAATCTTTACAATAGTTTGGAAAGTGGTTTTGAAATAATACATACTTAAAATGAGTATAATGTTTTGTTTTAAACACAAATACAAAGAATTATTGTAATTTGATTTTTGATTGGGGAGAATTAGTGAAACCGCTTTGACACCAAGGCCAGTGTCCTGCCTTGACCTAAATCTTGCCTTTTTTAATGTTCCACTACAAACTAAGCTCAGCTTGGTTAGACCAGTTGTGAACAGGCCTGGACTGGCCATCTGACACAAAGGGCAAATGCCACTCCAGCAGCAGACTGGGCGATGTGGTGTACTGCCACCAGCTGGATATGCCCAACCGCACACTATGAGATCATAAAAACAGAATGTGCAGCCTGTCATATCCAGACATCTGCCGCGCTTACATCATTAGGTAGCCACCGGCCTTAAAGTGCCAGGACTGCCTTTTTATCCACAGTCCAGCCCTGGTTGTGAACAAGGGTGCACAACTCTTGCACACACACAGACACACACACACATTGTATTCGCCAAGGCACATGTCCATTCAAATTAAATTTGTGGGAAAACACCTTAAAATTCATGAAACAAAAATTAAAAAGGGTTAATTTAATATCACCATCGCACACTAAATAAAGATGAGGAGAATGAAAATCTCTTTCTTGCCGGAAGAACTGTACATGATGGTAACAACCTTCAATCCTTTCTCAAAAATGTCAAGTTATCCCCAAAAAGTTGACCCCCGTTTGATGCTGCAGCAGTAATACCTGAAATCAGAAGCATAGGCAGGCAGATCCGATCATCTGATGGAATTCTAATGTTTACTCTGTACAGCCCTGCGGAGCGTTCTTTACTGGTGGCACTCAGCCATGTGACGCTCTTCCTGCTCAGTTAGAAGGAGCTCTGCAGGGCTTCAGGCAGCACAGAGCTCCTCCATACAGATATAGTGCGTCTTTTGTTCCCAGTGTACAAAGGGGAATACGATGGAATAAGATGGAAGGGATCAATTCTGCATTTATGGTGCTCGGTGGGAGCAGCTGCCACAAAGGACCCAAATGTCACCATCCTGGGAGGAGGGGGTTACTGTGCCATGGCTGCCGCTACTGATGTAAAATGCACAGCAGAAAGCAAAGCTGAGATTGTTCTTAGCTACAAATGAAAGAGTAAAAACCATATATGCAGACTTCAGATAATTCTGAATTTAATGATCCGGCTTATTAAAAGGCGTAATTCCCACTGAGAGATTGGCAACCTCTGACACTCCGGTTAATGCACCTGGAAGCCTACTAAGCATGTTGGGAGTTGTCTTCCGCAGCCACTGTGGTAGAGCTTTCCTGTGAAATGCTGTTAGACCTATTGTTTTTAACCTCATTGAACAAATGCTTCCATATGTTTCCCATATGCTGCTTTATCCAATGGACCATATAGATATTTGTTTAGGTTTCACCATTAAATGGACAACTACAATCATGACCATTTCTTGGGATGGGCTGGTTACCTTGCTAGAATGGCACGGTAATTTGTGCTCTCAATTTATATTTTGTTACAGTAGGGAGACAGAAGCACGATTGATGTAATGCAAAAGTCCCATATTACAATGAAAGAAGACAAGTAGACCCAAAGTAGAATAATGGAATGATGCAGACTTTTTGCAGGCTTTAGTCAACGTTGATACCATTTATTGGGCCAGCATAGAAAAATATATAGAGTTACACAATCTTCCAGAATCTCAAAGGTTTCTTCTTCAGATTATTGGCCCAATAAGAGGTTTCAACTTCAATTTAAGACTACATTTTCTCTTGGGCTAATACTACTATATCCATTTTTCTTATTATCATTAGTGTTTATGATGCCTCTTCCAGTTGGGGAACTAAATCACTAATTTTTAATGTGATTACACTGGGTAAGATAGCCGCCATAAAACCCAAACCTTTATATTGTTTATTCCTTCTTTCAGGAATTTTCCACCGGATTCCACACTGGAGAGTGGAATCAGTGGAGAGGTCTGTGCCGGCCTGGTGATCACAAGGCTGTCCTGGCTGGCACTTTAAGTACACCAAATGATGGCTGGATATGCCCGGATATATGCTAGATTTTTATGCTCACGTGCCGTGCAGCTGGGCATATCCAGCCAAGTGTGCCAGATGGCCAGTCCAGACCTGGTGCTGATGGCTGCAAAGTCCTCCATAATGTCTTACAAAACCTGTGAAAAGTCTGTGAAAAGGGACTGTGACAACTGCCTCTTTTGCCTTGTGTTAAAGATGGTCCAAAATGAAGGACTCTCCAAGCACTGGAAAGAATACAGATTGATGATAAACGTTGTATAAGAAAAGCAAACAGTGAACTTTGGATTGAAATGCCTTAAAACAAAACTTTCAGAACTTTCTGTGCACAACTACTAGATACTCAGTATCAATGAGTGACAATGAAGTCATAATGAGTAGTAAAGCGGAATTGTCACTAAAGCTCCAGGATAACTGCCCTGAGGGTTCGTTTGACCTCTCCAAGCTCTGTAGTAGACCTCTGTTTCTAAAGTTGTATACCGCATAATATAAAACACGCCGAAATCAATCTGACGTCACGGGGACGGCTGCACCCCATTCCCACCCCTCCCTGCTCTGCGCTGACTGACTGGGACTTGGCATATCATTGAGATACAGGGTGCTGAGCGCTGCCATACTGGAAGGATATTGATTCTGTCTTGTAACCCGCTCAGATCCAGGGGCCAGCAAAGTATTCAGTACTGTACATATTGCAATAGTAATTCAAGTATGCTGGCACGCTGTACGTAATTAAACAGAGTTCTAAATAGGATTCTCAAATGAAAATGAAATGAATAACCACATGCTGTATACGCTATATCATGTCGCCAAGGAGGTCAGCTTAGGATACCATTAAGGTACAGTCTAATGTGGGTAAGCACACTCAATGACTAGAATGAGCGAATGAATGAAAGAATAATTATCGTGCAGTCGCCATAACGGCCAATGAAATGATTCTGCTTATTGCTCCCCTTTTGTCATTTTATTTTTATATACGTAAACCCCTTGATAGTTAGACAGTAGGTAAAAAGAATATACATACATTGCAGATTGCATATAAAGTGCAATCCTGGATATTCCTTCACCCCTGAAATGCCAATTGAAGATTAAACGACATAGCAAAAGTCTCTTAGCTTATTGATTTATATGCAATAACATGGCTTTTTGTTTGCCCATCAAGTCCCCACTCACTGAATGTTTTATTGAATATATATGTTTTAGTATCTGAATTATCAATTTGGATAACTTGGATGGGAGAAATGAAATAATTATAATATATTAAGCTATATTTCCGTAAAATAAATATGGATAGAAAATATTGATGAATTATCTTTCTATACACCACCTTTAGACGCAAGCGCCAAGAGAATGGAGTACGTTGTGGAGTAAATTTTACTCTTTTAAAAAAATAAAAGAAAAAAATCAATTATGATTTTGAATATTTAAATATGGAAATCTTGTGTTCCAATTCAGCCCGTCATGAGTTAAATCAATTTTGCCCATAAGATGTGGGGGTGGCGGTCCCTATTCAACCTGCATATGTATTTGTCATACAGAGAGAAGAAAAGCTCACTCTATGTGTATTATAGACATAATTTGGACGCTCCCTACTTCATGCAGTAGCTCTGCAGTCTTATATTAAGAACAGGAAGGCATGTTCTCTCTCTCCATCCTGGGAGCGGAGATGGAGCGGACATTGATCTCCCCAACCGCCACTTTACTGTAACATGTTCACATCAGACCCCAGGACGCAATGGATAAAGAATTGACTTTAATGTAAATCCCAGAGTTTGAGTGCCGCACCGAGCAGCCTGAGAGTCACTGAGTGTCACTTGACTTGCAGAAGTATAATGTAATTGTGACTTTTTCATTGACTTTTTCATTAGAAATGAAATGATTGTCAATGAGACACGAATCATCATGTACGCCTCATTCCAATCTCATGTATTTCAAAATCCATTATACATTGGTCAGGGGACAAAAACATTTTAGTGATATACCTGTTATTATTTATATATTATTACTTTTAATTCCCACTAAGTAATGCGTGTGCTCCCTTTTTTACTGATGAAATTCTAATTAGAATAGCCGTTTCAGTGGCGGTGAACATGATTCACTTATTTGACAAAGTGCTATCTGAACAAATCTATTTTTATGCAGGGTGAACGCAGTATCAGTATCGGCGTTGTAAAACAGAAAGACATTGAAGAATACACAAAACCTCGTATTGCATATACATGCATTAAATTTTTATTATTACATGCACTAATGTATTAAGTACTTTTGTAATTTAGACTAGAGGTACAAATCAAAGTCTGTGTACCTACAAGCAAGATTTTATATTGATACTCCACGGTTCCCTTTTGTTGTGATCAGCCCACAATACAGGGACAATATCATGCTGTTATGGGGCTTCTCACACCTAAACCCCCATTTCGTTGTTTTTTTTTTAGTGTGCAATGCTCATATCTCGCATTGAGCATCTGAAGCTGACAGCAGTTCGGATAGTCAAGACACTGACCAGACGCCCAGGAATGTGGCAGCAAATTCGAGCTAATTGCAGCTATCATATACCAAGTCGTCGTGCCCTAATTGTATGACCATTTAGATACATATGAAGTGGCCTACAATTGTTGTTAAGTGACGATACATGCAATGATTTAAGAAGGAAAAACACTGGTTAATAAAATGTAACTATTTTGGTTTATGAGAAAAATCTCAATGCCAACATTTTTTGTTGTTTTTCCAGTTATTGTCAGAGCTATATATATTTTTGCTAGACTTATTATATCTACTGTAGCTGCCACCTTTTGCCAAGGTATATCCTCAAGGATGCATCTGGGGCTGTTGCATGGCCAAATGTGTGGTCATGTTTTAGTAAAGAGTAAGGAGAGAAGGAATAAATCACACAGAATAAAACATGTCATAAACAACTACTACTGTTCCTTCTACTGTCCACCTAAATGGAAATGCGTGAATTGGGATATAATTATTTGGTAGGGGCATGGATCAGTTCTAGGGCTCCTCTCCTACTAAGTACATTCCTGGGTTTCTAGCACAATTGTAAAGCTCATTCATTAATATGACTAGTATTCACCAGTTTTGGCCAAGTGCACCCAGCTCGACTCACTTTCCATCCCTACATAGCAGGAGTGCTCAGCCATGAGGTCTGGGCTTCTGCTGGCACAACTTTACTACTATGTTATATCCGGGCAAAGCCTAGGAAGGGGCAGTGCGGGACAATAGTGGGGCAGGGGGTCCGTGATCTGTCGCCTGGATGGTCATTCACAAAATTATGTACCCTGATGAGGATATGCCACTAAGCCTTCTCATGTGGAAATCTTTCAAGTTACCACAAAGTCATGTTATCAACAGCAAAGCCCTGCACAGTCTTAAGAGCTTAACCACTGCGGAGCCAGGAAGATGCTTACATTTCATTGCAGGTCTGACAATGCAAGAGACACAAGGACTGTATACAAGTGACAAAGGGATTTGTTCATACATGTTTAATACTACTAATAATAATAATAATTACCCTAAAAGGTTACATATGTATGTTGTAAAAAATACTTATTTTAACCCCAGATTATGACCGGATGGCTGGAGGTAACACACTAGTTACATTCATCTCATGTTTATCAGTATTGATCTTGTTGCTGACAATCAGATTTGTTGATACACTGCTTACCTGGACCTGTCTGCTGTCTAACAAAACAGCTGTCACATTCTGTCCCGCTACCTGTGCCGCGCCACGTGAGTGGTAGATGTAGTTCGCAAAAGGTCACAGAAATTGGGGACAGGGTTAATGACGAATATTGATTGCTGTTCCCTTTCACCATGCAGATTTGTAATGGTATCAGTCAGGGTTGTTAGACGGCACACTCTCTTGGAGGAGACAATGTTGATCGAAAATAAATATTTTGTAGGTCTTGCAAATGCAGCAACCTTACAGCAAAAGAACAACGAATATGTGTTTCAGAACCCTGGGAAACCTCTCTGTGTTATACCTGGAATATACTGTAATTGTACTTTAGCACCAGAGTCTCCATTTGGGGAGGGTCTTCGGAATCTTGAAGACTTCAGTGGTCCTCTCTTTGGGGGACCTTAGAAGATATGGGTCTCCTTTGACTTCCGTCTAGGAGGGAAGGAAGGGGCTGCATTTCCCCCAGTGAGGGAGTGCAGCCCCCAAAAGGTGTAGATTGAGGACCTGGTACCCACTGTGGTTATACACTTGGGGGCACCTTGTTCACAATCTTCATCAAGGCACTGAAAGCACAGGGTACCTCGGGCTAAAAAAATAGCGTTATTGGAGCAAGGTCCTTGAAGATTCTTTGTGATAGAATGGGACCCTAAAAGACAGATACTATGGACTTGTTTGTCGACTGTGGCTCTTCAATTAAGAGGTTTTGCCCTAAACAAAAGTATTTGTGATTGATAGTAACTCTAGGTTTATAGGGATTTAAAACCAAAACATAATTAGGTACAATCTTTAACAAGGTAATGAAAATAATAATTACACATACTCTAAGAAACACAATATTTGTGACCACAAAAATGTGTACATTTGGATCACTTTTCCATAGGTGTCTACCAATCAACCTGTAAGGGTCGTCCCTTAGGCCACTGGTTACCTTAGGAAGCTTCTTAATCTGCTTTAATGATACAGAAGCTTTACCCCTTGTTTGTGTCGAGGTAAGATTCTAACTTTTGATAGGGGTAGAGTTACGTCTTCCTGTCTTTGAGGTCTAGGGATTTCTGAGGTGTGTCTGAGACCTCGTTTAAACCTTTGAGATTCAGAATGTAAGTACCTCTTGTTCAATAATTGGGTTAAAACAATATTCTGAGCACAGTAGGAAGGAGACGCTTGTAGCTCCATTTGTATGTCTTTGACAGCTTTCCCGTCTAGTTCAAACTCTTCTCATTTGGTTATTGATCTCATGGAAGGTTGTGTCTTGGAGTAGTTTATGTTTTTGCTGCTTGTCTGAATGCAGCAAAGGATGAAATTTAAACTCAATACTGACAACAGCTGATTTGTTGTCATAGATGTGAATATGTTCTCAGACAAAACAATAATTGGATATTTACTGCAGCACAGCTTCACCAATTCACGGGTGCAAGCAAATTCCAGGAGCTTCTCTTCCAAACTGAGCATGTATATTCACAAATGCGTACCCTTCCATAGGCTGCCCTCCATTTCAGGAATTCATACTTCTACGTTCCTCAGAAGGCACCTGAACAGTCTTAGCAACTGCCCTCGGCCTCAAGCAAAGAAGAGTAGGCCTCCTTACGTAAGCGCCAAGTCCCCACAATGGGACACTCCAACTCTCATCATGTCATGAGTGAGTCTGCCCAAAATAAATGGGTGGCGTGTCACTCTATATTCTTTATTTATCTATGCAGTGGCCAAATTCACCATTGTGCGTACCTGCCTATGCCAAAAGGCATGACACTTAAGCCAGGCTGCCATGCCTGTCCCGGCAAATTCTAGACTTTTAGCAGCAATGTCCCTAGCAAGAATTAACAGCATGCTCTCAATGAAGCCTCCTACATCATGAATTAAATGTGCATGTGTCAGGCGTTTAGGGCCAAACATGTAAACATTTTACCCTCCACTGGAGAACTGCAATCCCCCCTAAGTGCGGAGCTAACTTTGACCTACGGCTTGACTAGCAACACAACGCAATGGGACTTAAAAATGGTTGATGCCAGCGGAGGACCCTGCAGGCGACCAATAGGCTCACTCTCATGGCCTTTTTAACTCCTGACGGCGAACCTAAGGATTTCCGCTTCCGTCAACCCTTGTGAAGAACAAAACGAACACGAAGAATACACACGAATATTCGCCCGAACCAAACACAGGAACGGGCAAATATTCGCGGAATACAAAGACTTTTTCCCCCACGAAAACAAACACAAAGACGAATTGG
Organism: Spea multiplicata; assembly: GCA_009364415.1. Classification (NCBI taxonomy): domain Eukaryota; kingdom Metazoa; phylum Chordata; class Amphibia; order Anura; family Pelobatidae; genus Spea; species Spea multiplicata. Next base: position 36,277 of record VKOC01023650.1, read on the forward strand.
CGGGTGCCCAAGTCTAATATATATATATATATATATATATATATATATGCATATCTGTGTGTGTGATCTCATGCGCTTCATAGTGTGTCCCTGAATGGCAGAAATAAAATGTGGTCACTCTAGGCTGGACCAGAATCACAAAGTTCGTAATTATGTAACAAGCTTCACAGGGAAGCCAAATGAGTGGGGTTATATTAAGGAAGGGGGATTAAAATCTATTTATGTATTCATTTGTTTAGTATTTACCAGTAAATGTCTCGTTTTGTGCATCCTGGAAACATTTATCATCATATATTGCAATGTTGCAGAAATTATGCCCAAACAGTAAAGGGAGAGTAAATGCAATTACTTATTTACAGTTACATGCTGTTTTACAATACAAATATATTTAAGAATATTCAGCTGGCAGAAGATTGGATTGTTCAGTAGCTTAAACCAGGCTTTAAATGGTGGATTTTCCATTTTCAAATCCATGGCTGGCTTTCACACGGTATGATGTTAATTGTAAAGTTTAGAGAAATCTATCTATGCAGATTTGCAAATACTTGAATATACGGCTTCATTCATCAAGCAATACTTGGCCTCTTCAAACTGTTAGTGTACTTGGTGTTCTTTATAATAAGGTATGAGAAGAAAGATCATGGTGAGAAATAACAAGGCGATACCACTGCAAAGAATAAATATCCAAAAATATATGCTATTGTATGCTATTGTGTATTACTCAAGTTGTACTGTAACATCTAAAACGCCCTTAATATACTAAAATTGTGGAGGCATGAAACTAAAGAAATTTTATGAAATATACAGACCACAACGTTACGTATCTATTAAAACATAATCTGTATTATCAACATGGTAACCAACCCAGTAGGAGGACTGTGGTGAGTAGGTATAGATTCCATAGACACAGAGTGGGTGTCTGGGGGTGCTGCACTAGGTCAGACCTAGGACCCTCTCTTAGGTAAATACACCTCTGCCAAAATGTATTTATATGTAACTAAATAACCAAAACATGCAAACTTACTTGTGTTGCTCGCTCTTGCACGTAGTCAAATTGGGCAGCGTTGGTGCTGGCCTGCAACTTAGGTTTGTTGATTAAGTGCATTAAATAACCTGGCATTACTTGTGTTACACCTATTACCCCTATATGTGCCCTATTATTTTATCAGAATACCCACAAGTAAAATATTTTACTTATTCTTATATTATTTTGCATTTCTTCATATTTTGGCTTAGACCAAAAAAATCCATCTTCATCATTACTTTTTTATTTTCTTCCCTTGCATGTGCCAAACCCAAATTAACCTGAGCTGCAGTGGTCCGTATAGGTTCCTCTTTATTACTACTTTCACCTTAACATTGCCTTCTATTAGAATGCTTATGTTTCATTGTTATTTGTGGCTAGTGAACCTCAAGTCAACCAAAGCAGAAGGATAGGTCCCCCCTGTTTCATAGCTTTGCTTTCTTTACATGCACAAGTCAAACAATCAATGCTTCTTTTTCTTTTGTTACTTTCATGTTTTGGACCACACATTCCTGGATTCCTTCCTGACCACATTAATAATATAATATAATTATAATAGCCCTTCTCTAAACACTGTCAAGTGGGGAACCTCAGAGCTTAATACCCTCTTGAGTTAAATGTAAAAACATTTAGTCTTGCACCGACACTCCAAAATTGTTGCCAGTTTGGGCTCCGTCAACAGAATCTCAATTCATTAAAATGAAGAGAATCTTGAGCTGACTTCCAATGATCAAGTTTGCTGATTATTCAGAACACTTCTCTTTCCAAGGATCAGTGACGCAAGTTATGATTTTGCTTCATTGCCCAGAATTTGTTCCAGTCAGTTGTCGTCCGTTGAATTCAAGTATTCCCCTGTGTTGCACAATTCTGCTTGGCTACTGCTTTCCTTGTGGGGAAAGTCCTGGGTTGGAGCCCCAAAGATCATGGTCTGTAGAAACCCCTTAACCAATGCAGCAGAGACCTCCAAAGTTTATTCTTTAAGCGGTATAAAGGCTCAGCATGGCTAGAGCTCCCGACTTTACAGATCGTCCCTATGTGGACCCTTAGGGTGCATGATCCAACTCCGAGGAGGTTGTAACACTCAAGGATTCACCCACAAGCAGCCACACCACACATATAATATGGACGTCAGCAAAATGGCAGGATTTGGGTATTATATAATGTCTCCCAGAAATGCCATTTAGTACCAATATATTCAATTCATATTTTAATAAATATATATATAGTAGAATGCCCCATTTAACTAACACCGCTTCAATAGTGACATTGAAAGTGTAAGGTCATTGGTATTGCTGTACAACATTTTGTAGACAATTCATCAAAAGGAATGTTATTACAAAAACCTATCCAACTTATTTGTTCCTGTCTGCCAGAAAAATAGGATGTCTTCTCCAGGCAACCGAATCTGGTGTAATTGTCTTAAAATAAATCAGAAGAGTTCAACCTGATGCGTCAAACTACTGGTAGCAGCAGACGCTACACATTTTATAAAGCGGAATTTGTCTAGCCCCAGGCATTGTTTTGACATATGTTGTTCCTTTAAAAAAAAAAGAGCAAGCTGGTTTCCTGAGATTTTGAGCAGTATTTTGGGCTGTTGGCATTGCGAAGCCTGACCTCTCTTCTGCAGTGGAATTAATCAGAATGGCTCTGGATTTCCTAAGTAATTATCAGTTACCGTGCGCACCATCCCAACTCTTCATTGATTTTTTTTTCCTCTTGCTTTTTAGGGGTTGGTGTGGTGAATAGGGGAGGAAAGAACACGGCGTCCAAGCAAATCATGAATACTGCAAAACATATCACACAGAATTCAAGTTCTTTTTTAAAGTAAAAACATTATTGGAGCTACTTTGATTTTGGCGGCGTGCTGAGACCTCAAATACAACAGTATGTTATGTTATAGAGAAGGATTAAGATTCCTTAAAACCTTTGGCACTGTGCCCATCTAATAAACTCTGGACACACATATAATAAATCTCGCCATTTATTCAAAGTGGGTATTCTTTGCTTTGGAACAAGGCAACCCCCTACTTTGTCCTGGGCTGAAGAAGTAGTCATCATAACCTATTGTTTAGTTCCAAACATGAAAGTACCAACGTTCCATATGATCCAGTTATGTTCCACACATGTTATGCCCAGGCCGCCTCCACACCGAGCATGAACTATCCCATCTATACTGGAACAGTTGGCATCTATGCAGTACCCATGTCCTTTTTAGCTAGGGAAAATGCTCTCAGCTCCTGGAGGTCGACTTTCGTAGACTGTTTAACCCAAGGAGTTATTTAAACCATTGCACAGAAAAGTCCCATCCAGTAGAATAGCGATGAACAGGTGTCTTCAGTGAAAGATAAAAAAAACATTTGCACAGCCATATAGACTACGGGTTACACTAGCATTATACAGAGACGCCAAAACCTACATTTTGCTCTTCCTTATACAGTATGAGACCATGTAAAAGTATTTAACGCAATGGAAAGATGTGCATTAGAAACCCACCAGCTATCCAAAATGTTCACGGGCTCTGCATGATTATTTCTTCTCATCAAGTTATCTCTTCCTATTGTTAAGCTGCTGATTGCCGTTGATTGGTTTAGACAGCCTTATTAAGGGTGAAGTGAGAACAAACTAGAGGATTTCAGGGCAGGAAATTGATTACATAATCTTAGATCTGCCACACAGATTTTATTCCACAAGGCGATTCTGAGCACCAAGGGTTGGGACACAGTCTTTCCCCTGCAGGCCAGACCGAATTAAGCAGTCCATGTAAGCAGGGGCTTAGAGTGTGGGGGACTGCGTGTGGAGTCACATGTGTGGAGTCACGTGTGTGGAGTCACGTGTGTGGAGTTACGTGTGTGGAGTCACGTGTGGAGTCACGTGTACTGAACCCAGCATGGTAGCAGGGATCAGACTCTGCAAGCTGGCCATCTGATGTGATAATAGGTCAACTGGCAGCATGCTGTCCCTTTAATTTTTTCTCAAATTGCAAAAGTGACCATGGTATGAAGCATGGTATTAATAGACTAACTGCTCAATGGACACTTCTACCTTTGTGTTCTACTTTTGTACTTACTTTTTAATGTACAGGTTTTATGTAAGGTTTCAATTACACTGATTTACAAAGAAAAAGAAAATCAATAAATTAGTTTTGCTATGTTATCTTTTAACCTGGGTAATTTATCTTTTAAGTTTTATGTTAAGAGTGATGGCCCAACAGGCCATGGAGAAGAGACATCATTGGATGGAACCCCACCATTTCAGGTGTCCAAATTGAGACACATGACCTCCATTGAATTATCATCTTCCTAGGCTGGTCAGGGGAGAGCAGAATGCCTCCCCAACCGGTCCCTGCACTCCACTGCATTCAAAAGTGGGACAGTTGGGCAACTAGTGACTGTCTCAAGAAAACCGGGACTGTTGGGAAGTATGCATGTACTTTCTTTATCTACATGTAGGAATCTATATTACCTAAAAGGATTATAGAGATCTAAATCCCTATAAGGAGAGGAGGCTTGTGGGAATTTTAGATAATGATTTCACAAGGTTCCTCTATTCGCCCTTCTGTGTCATTACTAATGTCCTTAATTAAATATCCTGAAAGAAGAGAATGTCAGAGGTCCCTGATCCATTTGCATAGTAATTGGAGATTGATTAGGCTGATGAGCTCGAGGGGACATTATACCTATACCATCCCACTGAAGCTGGCACCTAGAACAGAGACTTTTATTTAACATCATAGAAGTGTAGAAAAGACTACTTTCTCTATACCATGCGCTATACAATACCTTCTTCGCCAAACAACTCAAACCTTGGGTATACCAAAAAAATACATAATGCCGTAGGTTTTCGAAACTGCAGTGTCTTCCCTTTCATAGAAATAAAATTTGGTGTGACATGTAACAAAATACATGTACATTTTACATACATCATGCCATTTTAGTATATTTTGAGTATAAAACACAACCAAAGTATTATAAAGTAGAGGAGTATAGCGTGTATTAACTCTGAGTTTTTGAAGTAGGTCTAGTTTTTAACAGAAACAGTAAAAAAAATGGCCAGCTGAAAAATGAAATGGAATTTATACATTAGTCATTGTCAGCTCTATGGAAATCCAGCTCACAAGCTAGAGAAATGAATTTCAGCTAACTAAGTAACTGCTGGAAAACATACCGTACGTAAATGCTTTTAGCAAACAACCAAACCATAATATGATTTTGAGAGATGCTAGCTTGGCTGATTATTAATCCCTGTCCTGCTCTGGTCCATTGGCAATCACAGTAGGAACGATCTGTTAGATCTTCAAAAGTGATACTATAATTGAGCAAAAGAACCAAATTTATGCATCATCCACTAATTTTTTTCCCTCTACTCTTGCAATTTCCAGCAAAAGAACTGAAAACCCAGCTGAGATCAAAAGTGTTTTTTTTTTCTGAGCATGTCCCCTGATTCTGCACTTTCTTGCCTTGGTCCGAGGTTTCCCAAGCCGTATAACGTGGGCATGGTAATCCATGTGACACAGCCGATAGAAACCTCCACGGACCCTCACACAGATGTTCACTGTAGGTTAGGACAAGGTGAACGAGGCAGATTTGGTTACATGCATATCACAACCACCAATGCCACCAATTGTCAGAGTGCGGGTCCTTCTATAGCTAACATTAGGCAGATTGCCCTCAAGGTAGCCTAGACTTCTACCTAGGGCCCCAGGACAAGCACATGGCTGCCCGGGGCCACAGCAAGCATTACATGTACATTTTTTATGCATTTAAATTTTGCCTGTCTGTGGATTGTTGGACAGCGTGAATGCTGTGTAATTTTGCGTCACTCTACTTATCCTAACTTTGCTTAACTATGCACATTTCATTATCATGGAAACATTATTTAAGGAAACGATTTAATACGTTTTATAAGGGTTTGATTAAATGTATATAATTATGTTGAGTGTGGTACATATATTTGTTATGACATTAAAAGCAACCTGCCAGTTTATTTGTGAAAAATATATCACCTTTAAGGTAAATTATATTTCAGGGGACAAATCCGGGAATAAATGTATAACCTGGAACGAAATCTTTAATCCGGGGTCCCTTAAAAGCAGGCATCTGGTTACCAAAAGGGCAATTTTGTTGTTATCCGTTGATTTGTAGAATGGAATCTAGGAGGAGATAACGCAAGAGAAATTCATTGTTTCATGGGCGACAAGGTGATCATTTTGGTTTATCTGTAGTTTCGTTATCAGCTAATACCCAAATGCCCTGATGTTTTTTATTGAACCTTGGGGTTGTTGGTAACAGAGTTACCTACAGAGGATAATGTGGGTAGAAGAGCTAGTTGGCTTTTTGGGGGTCATGTTTTTCCACCTTGAAAGAAAGGAATATCTAAAGCCTAAGTTGCCTTCCATAACATCCGTGTGTGAAATCACGCTAGCTGCAGCAGCTCCCACTAGCACGGGAAGGATAGAAAATAATTGAAAGCAACTTAATTAAGAAGGGAAAAAAGCAGATTAATAAATGCAATTAGGAACACTTCACACAGACGATGCTTTCAGATCCCCCTCCCAACCTCCCTGCACGTGTGTCCTCTTTCAAGCTGATTTATTTCATGCAGTTTGAAAATACAGCAAACGGGCAGTGAGCGCTAAATGAGACCACAAGAGGAAAGCATTCACTATTTAAGGGTTCATTTGTCCACATTCGGCAGGATTAGCCTATTCTTATTGATAAAACTTTCATGATACCACAGCTCTGAAGTTCTTGGCACCCAAACGAGACGAGAAATAAAACTTAATTCATTCAATTAACAGCAGAGCAAAAAAATAAAAAAAAATAAAGTGAAGGGCAAGAAAGAAGAAAAGGGATTGCTAATGGTGAGCAGGTACCGATTATCAGCGTAGACATCTAAGTCTGACCATGTTCTGGTATTATCCATACTGCTTGGCCTCTCTGGTTAAAGCATATGTTCCCCATTTATCCTAACTTCTTACAGGGTCCCTGCTTCCTTAAATGTGCAAGAAATGATGATGATTTGTGGAGTTATTATGTTTGGAGCATCAGCTACTTCTTCTGTTACTTACCTTTCTCTACCCACTAAACCTTAATGTGGCTTCCACTATAAAAACGTTGGTTACAAATTGTTGCTCCAGACCTTGACCTACCTCCCACCGTACTGGATATCATTGTAAGTCATGTTTTCCAGAATAACCCTGGTAAACGCGGTCATCGAAATCAACAAGAAAAGCACTTTATGTTTCGGGACTTCTTATAACTGTAGTACGCTTTCCCCTGCGTAGCTGATCTGTCTTCTGATCTACCTGATCGTGATGACACGCAGAAACCCTTGAGTCGCTCTCCATTCTGATTCAAGATTAAAGATTCATCTGTGACCAGCAAGTGCGCAGCAAAGAGAACGGAGCACAACTTAGATTGGGTGACTTAGAGCACAAAGAAGTGATTTAGAGCCTTTGGAGCTTTGTGATTCATCTCAGAGACCTCAGAGTTCTCCTCTCCAGGTAATCTTCTGTACAGCGGCCAATATAATATATACAATGTTATGTGGTGCAAAAGCGGGCATTCATAGTATATTTTTTAAAATGCATTTATTTTAAGGAATAATTAATTACACATTACATATATTATTTTATTTTTTGTTATATTTTTTATGGGGTTAGATTCTATCCACCTCTTCTCTCCTTCACCTTTCATGAGAGCAAACTGCTAAGAGCTACCCAGTCTAGGTAGTTAGTGATCCATAGCTTATCAAGCCACCTGTTTAAGACCCTTGGTATACTTCAACTCAGACTCAACATTGAGTCTTTATAGGGTCTTTATAGGGTTAGGGTGTCATCCAGGGTATAGGCGGCTCTCTTTGAAAGGATTTGGACAGAAGTCACTTGGTATATTTGTACTTCTTCACACAGATTAGGATATCTACAGGACTTTAGGCAACATTTACTCACGTTATATGGTTATATCATTTCTGATCTGCTATAACGTGCATCCTATACTCCGAAACTTGCCCGTTGGGCTGAAAGGTAACAGCCCTCCACTGGTGTCACTGGAGTGAAGGCAGCCTAGGGCAATTAAATCGGAATACACATTATTTCCAGTCAAAACAAATTTACAAAGCTGAACATGGCATATGAGTGACGGCTGAGGGTAGGTTAACATTTACCTCGCATGTATTTTCCATTAGCAATAATTACATAGGCTGTACATTAAAACAACGTACAAGCAATTTATGGCCTCAGTAAATCTTTTTGAGTTATAAACAAACCCATAATTACTAGAAAAACCATGAAACCATAGGTCCAAGGCAGCATGCCTACAGATTTTAACAGTCTGTATAGAAATAGTACAGATTATCAATAAGCTTTCATTTATGTATTTTGCTCGGAAAAGACTCAAGAAGCATTAAAAAATTAAGTAATGTGTTTTTCTCCATTACCTCTGCACATTACCTTTTCTTGATGCTATAGAGGAAAAAGAATATGTCCAGCGAAGTGTAACAGGTTAGAGCTCATGGACACCTACGCACCATCATGATAATACTATTATAATTACATTTAGGTTTTTTAGCATTAGCATATAAAAGTGATATTGAAGGGATATTATAAACGGTAATAAAGAGTTATAATGCGCATTGGAGTTAATTTTACATGGACTCCAGTCCGATTTCACCTTACCTCCGAACTTTATAAATAAGATGACACTGAGACTCTCTAAATATTAACCATGTAATAGTCCATCACAAAGATTATATCGAATTGACTTGCTAATGTTGGCAACTGCATGGTTGTAATAAGAGGTGTTATAAAACAATGCGTTAAGGGGTATGGATAGAGATTTTGCAGAATCCCACCATGTTCATTTGCCCCACTCCTAGCCTCTGATATTTGCTCTTTGGTGGAGCACATCACCTGACACATGGTTTACTTACTACCATTCTGCTTTAACAATGGCTTGGAGAACATTGGGAGGTCTAACGTGGGGGAGGACGTTGGCCATTGGGGGTCTAATGTGGGTGAAAACGTTGTGTGCTGGGAGGTCTAATGTGGGGGAGAACGTTGCGCATTGGGGGTCTAATGTGGGTGAAAACGTTTGGCGTGTTGGGAGGTCTAACGTGGGGAGAACGTTGGCCCATTGGGGTCTAATGTGGGTGAAAGCGTTTGCCGTTTGGGCCCCCTTGGGGGGGAAGTCTAACGTGGGGGGAGAACGTTGTGGCATTGGGGGTCTAATGTGGGTGGAAAACGTTGCGTGCTGGGCAGGCTAACGTGGGGGAGAACGTTGCGCATTGGGGTCTAATGTGGGTGAAGGTTTGCGTGTTGGGAGGTCTAACGTGGGGGAGAACGTTGGGCATTAGGGGTCTAATGTGGGGGGAAACGTTGCGCGTTGGGGGGTCTAATATGGGGGTTGGTGTAATGTGTGGATAGCTGCATAGACTTCAATCACACTAATGTATGATTAGTCTGAGGGGTCTTGCAGTCGGCCCCATTATGGTTAAAGGTGGCACCGCTTCTTATGGAAGACTATCCTCTCTGGGGCCCAAGTCCGTCTGCTCCTTCCCCAAAGCCAGTGTCCATTATTTCAGTATACCTGATGGGTATGAGTGTAACACTTGGTTCATGAGCCCTAATATTTACGAAAAGTGGAAATGTGTTTATAAATACAATTTAATAAAACTAGATTTGCATCACTGATTCCTGAAAAATGTGTGGCTGCCCCTTTAACACTCTTTAATTACTGTATATATATATACACAAATTATCCATTATATATATATATATATACCGTATATACTGCATATTAACATTCAATGTAATCACTGTATGTGTTCAATATTCATAGTACGTTAGCAATGATTAATACGTATTTTGCATTAACGATTTCTATGAGTAGTGGATATTATCAGTAAGTATATATATGCGCAGTATATAACCAGTGTTTAATATGTATTTATCTATACCTTGTATTCACATTCAGTCTCTGGCAGTATATATTAGCAGTCAGTATATCTACACAGTATATGACCAGTGATTACTGTGTAATAGGCCACCAGAGGTTATTTGAAGTGCTCCGAGGAATAAACATTTGTATACTAAAATATCTCTCCAGCCAGAGTGGGACTTGGCACGAGTTTGGAAACAAGCGGGATGTGCAAAGAACATTCTAAAAATGTGTTAGAGCTTCTCAGATGGGTCTGAGCGGGGACCGGGTCCTGATATTATCTGTTCTAATTAAAGCTCAGTAACACTGCCAGTGAGACCTTCTAAATCATTGCGATTATGAAGATGCTGTTAAACATCAGGGGGAATTCTGCATTAGTCCTTCTGCAAACAGATTTTACTCTGCAAGGACTGCAGAGCATCGGAAAGGGAAAGGCTTTTAGCTTAATTGAACTGCAAGACTTAAAAACGGCATCTCATCTGTCAACTTTCACTGGCTTCTCTTCAGATCTGGTTAATCATATCTCTAAACCCAATAAGAGAAAAAGCAAAGGAGGTGGAAGCCTGCTAGGTGGATAAGAGAAGCAGGCAGTCAATTCAATGGAAGAGACGAGCGGATGGGATAAGTGTCAAGAGGAACCCATGCAAAATTAGGATGTATGGGTTTAGTTTAGTTAGTAATATTTACTAGCTGGGATTGAGTAAAGGTTTCAGCTTAAAAATAAACTGAGGAGATCCATACGTTCAACGTAGACAAATATGGATGTCTTTTACTTTATAGTTATACAGTGTGGGGGCCATGATTGCTGACCTCTGCCTTAAAAGACGCTCAGTTATTTCCTAGTTGGGGCAACCATATTGCAAAGGGGTTTTAAATGGGATGACCCTACTTTTTTCCCTCTTCTTGCCCAGAAGAAAGTCAGATCTGAAGACTCCCACCCTTCCAATTCCCCCTTCTTGGTAAACCTCGCTGATGAGTCCAATCTGGATTGTGTTGTGTGGATCTGCCATCTGGGGCATACAGCTGGATGACACTACACAAAAAAGTTGTCCCATACACATGTGAACCCATTCTGCTTCTCTTATATATGACCCAACTATTGTGGTAACAGCAAAATCTGAGGACCAGAATGGCCACGCGTATTTTTTGGCTTTTTCAAACAAAAAAGAAATAAGAGACACATCAATGATGCACGACAATCAGAGAGCAAGCAGAGATTAAAGTCCATCGGCCCTCCATCAGATTGCTACAGCTTTAGATAATACAACAAAAATAATTTAAATAAAATAGAAGAAGGTTGCTAGTTTGAGATAATTACGTTTCGCTCAATTCCCATAGGTATAATCCCCTTTCTCTCTTTTATTCTCTCTGCAGCTTTGACACACAACCCTACAACTCGTATTTAATGCTGATGTGGGCTGTCGTATTTTCCCATCACAGTACAATCCGTCCCCTGCTGCACCGAGACCCCTTAGTGTGTTCCCCACGCACTAACAATCAATAAAGTTAATTAGTAGTGATTAATGGAGCAGCATTAATTGTTGAGTCTAGAATTAGAAGAGAGTATGGGTATTTGGAATAAAGTAAAATATGGGAGTGTGCTGACAATCTAACTTGTAAGGGTCAAAGAAGATTATCTTTAACTCTTTAACAATAAGGCTGTCTTTTAGTCTAATGTGGCCCATGGCAAATCTCCGTTGTAGGGCCCGATATGTAGAATGATGCAGTACAATGATTACATACTACTCCATCATAATTTTATTTTGCCAGTCATTTATGGTGTTTTTTTGTTTAGTAAGCAATAAAAGGCAAGCATCCTACTTCAGCTGCAATCATATTTAGGGATACTTTAGTTATTGATCAATTAATACAATTAAGAAGTTCTGTTGGTTTTTGGCCAATCCAGACAAGATAGATATTTATACATAGGAACTCTCTAGGTTTGACCCTGAGTCTCTGGTTGAAACCATGTTATTCCGGTTGTCACACCTACCTGAAAACACTGGTCATGGCATAGATACTCGGGCATGCTCTGCTTCACCTTCTTCTGCTGGCCTGTACTGCTTTCCTGAGTATTAGTGTGTCTGCGTGTATGCTGCAGTGTCTGCTTTCTGGGCTCACACATGCTCGTGTGTCCAACTGATAGGGTTGAGGAATGATTGGTAAAATCATTACTTCATAATTGATTATGTTACTCCCGGCTGCCTAATTCATGGTACTGGCTTTGATTGGTTTTATCCTGGCCATGGCTTGTATGTTGACTACGATTATCGCTACTCTTGTAGTTTTGCTGACTTGGTCTGCTTTGTTACAACCCTGTAACCACAACCTGTCCATGGCTCACCTTCCGCATTTTGGGTCCTATCTACAATATAGTGTTCAATTATACCAGGTCTATGGTTCAGTTACTTCTTTCTTTTTGGCCATGGCCTGCCCAATGCATGACTAGCTCCTTCATGAAGCCACTACTCAAGAAGAGGGAAGCTCCAGGAAGACTACCACTGGAAGTTCCCTGGTATGGTATTGCCAACACTGAAAAAAAACAACTTAGGGATGTTTAATCGCTGTTTTTTTCTCCTTTGGAGGAAGCCCAGGTTCGGCTTTGCACATCTTCATCTATTTATTAATTTCTAGCTGTCTATTTATTTATTTATTTATTAATACTGGCACGTATCCTGCACTGCATTGAAGGTCTGGACTGGAGCACTTTAAAGAGCATTGTCTTCACAGCATTTTTTGTACATATGATCTATGTGCAATCATTCATTTTAGTTTTCTGGACTTTTCCTTACATTGATATTGTGAAGTTACTGTGCCATAGGTGTACATTCCTTTTTTATTTGATACCATGGAAGTAAAGGATGTTTGTGAGTACATTATCATACACACACAATATATTAACCACTTTGTTTGGCATTCTACACTATTGCTGTTTTCTCGTTCTTCTTTTATCCTATTTATCTTCTTTTCAACTCATTTATTTGCTTTTCCATTATGGTTACATACAGCTGCATATTTGTGCTGGACATGAGCTGTGACACTGTAATCTTAGCCCAATCTATTACACAAATACCTTGACTTATGATACTGCCTTGCGGTAAACAATAGAATTGCTTAATCATAATACCAGGTGGACACTAACCAATGAAAGTCTAGGCAGGAAATAATTTGTATTGAGTAAGCTGGACTTTATTGGCATTGTCACAAAGAATCAGCTTAGTAAGGTGTTTGAGCATGAAAGTCACCCAAAATGTCACATGACTGAGAACAATGGCGGCCTCCAGGTCTGCAGATAAAGACTGCTTAATGGGACAAAATGCCAGTATATCCTAGTATAACCCCTGAATACTAGAGTTTCCAGGGCAGCTAACAAACTTCTACTCCCTGTAAACTTCCATTCCATTGATTAATGACTAGCCTAATTAACACCAGCACAACTGGGAGCCCTTTTCAAAATCCAGCACATTAATACAAATGACGGATATCTTTACTTTTTCAGACCTTTCGGCCTGCCAGGGCTCAACTGGGTACATGGGCAATCCTTTTTATTGTTATACTAACCATTTAGAATTTGTTAATTTCAGTCCTGAGCCTACAAACACCATTAATATTTCATAACATTGCCTGTTATTACATCTCCCCTGTCTTATCCTTGAAACACACATCCATCTGTGCAAATAAGCAAGTTTGTTACTCCTACAAATCTGGATGGTCTGGACAGTTCCTCTTACAGAGTCTGGATTTCCTCCCCTGATGTCCCACTTTTCTAAGCGTCTCATAATGTTTTCTGGATCATGTGTGTGTTCTACAGCCCTAAGGTATGTGCGCAAACATGTTTACAAATTCAAGTAGCTATCTATAAGTCCCATAATCACATAAAAAGTATTTGTAACGTTCTGTCCCCATCAGTTTTTCCATGCACATCCCCAAAAACAAAACTGTCCCTCTTCAGCCATTTGAAATGTTGGGAGATATGATATATGATATGATACTGGGTCAATGATGTGAAACCACACAATTTTCATTTCATGTAGAATTTTTGTTTTTGTTTTGGGGAAACCTCCGGATAGGGCACACTTGCTTTTTTTTCCAGGTCTGTTTTGTCAGCCTTTTTGTACGTAAAAAAAAAAATCAATAAAAAAAAAAACAAACTACCACTCTTTAATTTGATTAAGAGCTAGCAATCTATCCCTTTGCTTGCAAATAAAATGCATGTAGCATGTGGTGCTGCCTTTTTATACTAGAGAAATGCTTACAGATCAGTAACTGAGTGATGATTTAATCTCCCCTCCATAACAATGGATTTTCTGCCCTTTTTCCACGTCTTTCGATGTATGACAGTAGAACGGAGCGACCGCGTCCCGGGAAGATGCTGAGTCAGACAATGCACACACAATGCTGACCCCTCACACAGCTTGTGCGGGTTTCTCTGACCTCAGCACCTGTAACCCTAATCCTGTTAACAGCCCATAAATCATGGCAGAACACTGAATGCCGATTCACAGTATAGATCCCAATGATGCGGTGAGACTTTTTCGATGTAGAAATCTGCTGTGTGCTGTGGCTACAATTTTATGATGTCAGGGGTTGCATCATTGTTGCCCAAATTCTATCTGAGATCTCAATGGTAAAATGTCCAAGGGACACATAGAATCGGATGGCATGTAATAACCATGTGGCCATTCTAGTCTGGTCATTTTCTTGCTCTCGTCTTATATTCAGGCTATCCTTGTGTCTATCCTATGCATGATTAAATTCCATTACTGTATAAACTTTTACCATTTCTGCTGGGCGGCTGTTCCATTTTATGTACCATCCTGCAAGTAAAATAAAACTTCCCTAGGTTTGGATTGCTGTGGTTGGACAATAACATCAAAATCAAGTGATTTATGTGTTGTTCTATTACACCATAAAAGAAAAGGCTACTTGGCCTTTATAGATTCCACAGCTGCAAAAAAATCCAGAATCCTCAGCAATAAATGGCTATGCTCCTGCTGTCACGAGATAGCGTCCCAATTCATGGTGCCTTGCACATGTAATGAAGTGCTGGAGACATTCAGATTGCTGCCGAAATAACATGGACAGAAAGCTACTCACGTATTAAGCTGAACCTGCAGAAACAAAGGACTGCCAGTGGCCAAATCTGTTAAAATAGTCTCAAGATGGGCAAAGCTGCATGTGATGTCATATGCACTCTGATGCCCTCATGTAGGGCATAGGACAAGTATGCAGATGACATCATAGATCCTCGGGTGTCCTGAATGTTGGTAAGTATTACATACTGTAGATAAGTGGAATTTTGCTTTATTGCAGAACTCCGGGTCACATTACCTATCCATGGCTTCGCAATGAATTAAGTGTAGTCCATTGATTTGTTTGTGCAACATCTCATCATGCTTATCCAGCAACTGGCTGCTTTAGATTAATGGGAATTACAGTCTAAAGCCAGCAGGAATCCGTTTTTCCTACCTATATAAACGATGGCAAATAGATTTGTACTTCTTGCTACAATCCAACTTCTGCTGTGAGGCGTTCCATAATTCTACCGCCCTCTCTGTTCTCTAACTTAATCTCTTTGTAAGATAAAGGCAATCATTTTACATTGAAAGCCCACACCTGACGCTAACCGGTAGGTGGGAAGTGCAATTTCCTTCAAACCAATTTAAATATATCATATAAATAACGATTTGAAGGCCCTGGCGTTACAGCACGGGGACTGTGATACTAAAACAGGTGCTCAGAGCTCCAAGCTGCGGTTACCTGCCTTCTATTACATCACTATTCTTTTCTGTGCGTTCACCAGCAGAACGAAAATTGTTTCCGTTCATTTGTTAGAAGGAAAGATACAGGAATCTGGTAATTGAATCTAAACAATGCAAATTGGGTGAGGAGGTGGCATGTTATAGCATAATGTATTTTTCTCCCCGTTTTATAGCTTTCATATACTGTT